>JANSLP010000404.1:0-26523 GCA_029298735.1 Ophiostoma sp. CBS 140.51
AAACCAAAAAAATTTTTTAAAAAAAAAAAAAAAAAAAATCCCAGCAAAACTTTCAACGTGCAAATAGAACCACTTCAAAGTGAGGTAAAAGATTAGAATCAGTTGCATTACTTTCTTCAAACTCTTGAGTGAGTTACAACCAGATCTGGCCCAGAAACAAAACCTCCGTATGTGATGACAACCAGCATAAATACGGGAACCATGCAGTGCACAACAATTTTGACCAATCCCATGTTATGTTTCGAGGGACCCGTTATACTGTTGACATAAACCGAATCTGCTCAAGGCAATAAGGTCAATAACCACAGCTACGTTCTCTTTTCAGCCCTCTTACTGTATTGAAGTCTTACGGCTGGTTCTTGCCTACAGTATCATTTTCAGATAACTTGAAATAGCTGGTGCACATAGACGTTGGCCTTGGTCTCGTCTTGACACGGCACTAAGAGTGTAGACAACGTACATATAAAAGGAAGACGCGTTGATAGCGCGGCCCTGTCTGGGCATCGCGTCTCTTAATTATGCCATGATTCATTATAGCTTCGACGAAAGTCATGATTGAGTCCTGCCAAGACAACGATGGAATCAAGTCCTTGTTTGCAACTCCTCCCTTCTAGGTTGGGCAAAACGTGGGTTTTGAATGAGATGCATGGGTTCATCTTGGCTAAAATCCACGAGGTGCCCCGTCTCGACCGTCTCCAGACTCCTTTTGCTGCACCCCAGTTCAGCGGCAAATGCACGAGGAGATTTATTCAAGAAATACACAGTACGGTAGGTCCTGATGGGGAATGCCGTGTGATGTTTTGTGGTTGTGGTTGTGAAATCGTAAAAACGATCGTCCATGACTTGCATGCAGGTCGGCTGTCGGATGCGCTATTACTGTTTTGTGTGGTCGATGGCTCCTACGGGCCACGCAGGACCAGTGCAGGAGCCACTGAAGGAGGAGAACCGCTTTGGCTCTGCACCCTGCTAAAAGCCGATCGGACAGCGCCCCAAGGTAGTAAAGCTCACGTTAAAAACCACCCTAGTTCCCTCCACAGACTAATGACACCAAGTGCATGCAGAATGCAACCAAAAATCACACCCTCGAAAACTCGAAAACACGCCAGTGAGCCTTGCCTTCTCGGTTCGTAGACGGCATTTCCTTGTTTGTCTTTTGTGTGTCCGGTATTTGACTGACGTTGAACAAATATCGGAAAATACGACTGGAAGCGGAAAAGTGCCACATGGAAAAGCATCGGAAAAGGGTCTTTGCTGAAGAATCAAATGCAGGCCGTAAAGCACACTCATTCACATACAAGGACCGTCTTTCTTTATGAATATTTTGAATTAAATTTATTGAATTTGTATAAGTGCAGATGCACATAATTTTAACTAGCCATACCGCCAAACGTCACACTGGGTATTCAGAAGAATGGCCCTTGTCTCCGACAACGGGTGATGACGCGTGTTGCAGACGTGTGACCATGGCACACTGCGCAGACGTTGTTCACCACCTGACCTTCTCTCTCTCCGCCTAGTAACCGACGTACCGCCAGCCCAGGTCGACCTGGGTCTGGGTGACGCCGCTCTTCATGGCCTCGGCCACTTCCTCGGGGGTGCCGTCCAGAAGACGGTTAAGGCGGCGCACGTGCCAGCGGTAGACGGTAATGGTGGTCAGGAGAAGGGCAGCACAGCCGAAACAGGTACCGAAAGCGACGTAGTAGTGCGGCGCGTCGACATAGAGGTAGGAAGCCCAAATGTTGGAGATGCCACCGATCGAGTTGATCATGGCGACACCAGCAGCACGCTTGGGGTAAGGGCGGGCAATGTGCAGGTTGAGCGTCTTGTAGACGAGAATCTGGGGACCAGCGACGGTGGCTGGGATCAACATCATGGCAAAGTAGCGGGCGCCCGTGTTGAGGGTGGCCAGACTGATACTGTAGGCGATGGCGGCCAAAGCGATACCGATGACGACGAACGGATAGATGATGTTCTTGCGGTCGGAAATGTTGGAGAAGATGTAGAACCAGATGGCGGCAAGGACGTAAGGAGGGGCCGTCAACAGCAGAGTGATAAGGTTGGAGTAGCCGAGGGTCTGGACAATCGAGGGGAAGAAGTTGACGGTGCTGCCCATGGCCTGGATCATGCCCATGCAGAACACGAGGGCCCAGACCTTGGGGTCGAGGATGGCCAGCTTGAAACCAGCAAATGTGCCTGTGTCGTCGTGGGCCTCGCCGGCACCGGCCTCGTTCTCGATACGCCAGACGGCATAGTCGCGCTCGACCTTGTTAAGGAGGCGGGCGTTGTGAGGGTACTCGGGCATCACCAAGGAAAAGAGGAGACCGCAGCCGACAGTGCAGGCACCCTCGACGATAAACAGCCAGCGCCAACCGGCAATGCCGTAGCGGCCGTCCAGCGTGAGACAGGCGGCGGCAATGAAGCCACCGAACGCACTGCCCAGCATCTGGAACATGAAAAGAGCGGCCAGACGTTTGCCGAGCTCTTGCTTAGTGTACCAGGCACTAAGGTAGTAGATGACACCGGGGAAGAAGACGGCCTCAGTGACACCCAGGAAAACACGCTGGGCGTACAGGCCCTCCTTGGAGTGGACGACAGCAGTCAGGGCCGAAACAATACCCCAGACAGTAGCAGCCAGACAGAGGTCTACAGAGTTAGCCAGAATCCAATTTATACACGAGAGAGCGCAAGGGACTTACACAATCCAGGACGGGGAATCTTAGTCATGATGAGGTTCGAGGGGATCTGGAAGGGCAGGTAGCCGGCAAACAGGATGGAAATGGCCGTGGCAAAGTCGTTGGTCGACATGTTCAGGTCGTCCATAATGCCGTACACCTTGGACGCCGCCAGCGCCGACTTGTCCACGTAGTTGAAGACGTAGAGAATGCCAATGATGGGGATAATCACAAAGTCCAGCTTGCGCACCATCCGCCGCTCCAGCGCCCGGATCTCGTCGTGTGTCATGTTGCGGATGCTCTCGGGCTTCTGGACGACGGAGAAGTCGCCCTTTTGGTCGTCGGCATCAACATTGTCGTCGGCCTCGACGTGCGATGGCTGAACAGCCAAAATCTTGTCGTCCTCGGGAGCCGAAGTCACGGCCGCAGCTGGAGCCACCTTTGCGTCGGTCATGTTGTGCGATGTTGTGGGTGGGAGGAGGTGGTGTTGCTGAAAGAGAGGTGCTCTGGAGGATGTTCAAGCCAGGATCGACGAGGGACACGACGGACGTCGACTTATATGTGCACACGATCAACAGTTGCCGAACATAGGAAGTGGCACGTCCTGCACGGTCCAAAGTAGGAAGGAGAACAAATATGGGGCCCCGACAAGGCGAGCACAAGAAGACGACAAGGCGGAGACAAGGCGACGGTCAAGAGGAAGTAAGGTGGAAAAAGGAAAGACAAGAAACGAAAAGGGAATAAGACAGGAACGCTGAAGGAAGAGAGACAAGACCGGAGAAAAATCAAGACTGGACAAGCATCGTGGCTCGACTTAGTCTCCGCAAGGTTGCTGCTTGTACTCTTTAGGTGTGCTTCGTTGTCTTGGTCCTGCGCGGTCGGAGGGCTAACAATCCTCCGCTGGGCGCTGTCTTGCCTCGAAGGCTGGCCTCGCTTCCCTTTTTTGTTTTATTTTCCTTCGTCTCGTCTTTTCTTCATTTTTTACACTTTCTCCTCGCTTCCTGTCAACTGGACATGGACCCTCGGGGATTGTGGATACAAGCAGTGGAGTACAGGTTGTTTGTGACCATTTTCCCCAGAGGAGAGAATAGGGAGAAAGAGGGAGAAAAGTGAGGAGGCTTGCGGGTTAAAACGAGGAACAAAAAAAGAGGATTGGGGGAAACGATACGGGGATAACAGACGAACAAAAACACACGAAGAAAAGTGTGAAAGAAAAGTAGACAAAGGCTATCGAAAGTCCACTTAGAGACAAGGTTAAACGGCCTTGTGTCTACCGATTGGCTCGCTGTGACAAGGCCACACTCCACGCGTCGGCTCGGCTTCTGTGGGTCTGGGGTCTCGCCATTCATTCTGAAGTCATGAACGTTTTCTGTGAAGTTATTTTTCTTCTGGTCGCCTTCTTGATGCGCATAGAGAGACATGATATCAAAACCGTCACGTGCAGCTGGCCTCGTGTGAGTTGAATCCTTCAACACGAACGACACGCGCGACAATAGCTTGGCAAATGCATTTTGAAAGACGATGAACATCATGTGCCTTTCCTTGGCGCTTCCGACAGAAAACGAGGCGTCGTCTCCGAGACTAGGGCAGCCACATCGCGGGCACTTTAAGATGTTACGACTTGAAAGCCGATCGTTGAACTACGTAATTTATTGGTAGAGTCGCCAAAACAGTATATTATGTATGAGTATGTAAAAAAGTAGCCAAAACTTATATGAGACGTGTGCTTGTAATATGTCAATAGTCCTCCCAAATTTTTGCACCATCCTACCGATATGATCCAACGCCTCCCGACCGGGATCCATCGTATGAAAACAAACGCCATGAAGTAACAAGATCCAAAAACAAAAGAGTCGAGTCATGTCTACATTGTCTACATTGACGACGCGTTGCGTGTGGCGCTCCAGAACGCCTCATTAACATCCGAGGCCCGGAAACCAGGTGTCTGGCCAAGGCAGGTACCGCGACGGACGAGTTCTAAATCAGAGTTAGCATATCGTTATTGTCATCAATGATGGTGGGAAGAGACTTACCCTTCAAAAATTTGTCGACGTCCAAAGACAGCAGACGACGTTGAGGGAAGGCCGCATTGGGCTGCGGCGGCGAGGGGAAACCAAACATTGGGTTGTCCATAAAGGACGACATGTACGATGAGTCCTTGTTCAAGGCGGCGTTGCCGTCGTTTCCACGAGAAGCATTAGCTGCCGCCGCAGCTGCAATCGTACCGGCCACACCACCTGCACCACCACCGAGACCCGATCCGCCCCAGTCCATGGAGTCGCCATTGAGGGCCGTCTTGGCCGTGATGAGATCCGGCGACAGGTAGTCGAACATACCCATGCCCGCCTTTGAACCTTCACTATTACTCCGGCTCGTGTTGGCCGTGTTGGCCGTGTTGAACGTGTTGCCGCTCGCGCTGCTATTCATCGTCCCACTGCTCACGACGGTTGTGGCGTCGTCGAGTGCAAAGTCTGCATCGTCCACCTCGACAATGACGCTGTCCGAGTTGGGTGGAATGTGCACGCCACGCTGTTGCAGGTACATTTCCGTTTCTTCACAGTCGTAAAAGGCACCTTCAAAGCCGGGCAGTGTGACATGGATGCGCGGTGTGACGGGTCGCACACTGGTGCCGCGGTGGTCGCTGTTGCTGTTGTTGGGGATACGGTTGCTGCCACGGGACGAGGCCGACGAGTTTTGGGACTTGGACGAGCCGTGTGACGGAACGGTAGACCGGGACGACGAGTGGGATGCAATGGACGGTGCTGCTGTGGCGTCTCCTGCTGTGGGTGGTGGTGGGTCCGCGGCATCGGGGTTTTGGTTGACAAACGGCAGTTCCCAACGCGTGAACTTGCTCGGCGTGAAAGGTGTCTCCAAACCGCGCTGCAGCCGCTGGCGGATTTGGTCGACGGGCTCAAACATGATGCAGAAACCAAAGGCGCGCGCGAAAGCGTCAGCGGGCGGGTCGGAGCTATTGATGAGGCGGTAGGCACTTTGGATGGCGTAGCGGCGAAGACGCAGTCCAAAGGAGATGTCGGGCGGGTAGTTGGTGGGCGGTTCGAGGCCAGCGTAGGGACTGCCAATGGCAGCACTGGCAATGAAGGCGTCGGTGTCGGCCAGGTGTGGGGCCAAGTCGCTGGTCGATGTCGGTACAGCCGCTTGACCTGTAGTTGGTGATGGGTAATCCGGGAAGAGGGAGAAGGAGGGGCCGTCAAAGCTGAACTGGTTGCCGAGACGGAAGTCCACGTTGCGGCCGGATGCAGGCGAAACGGAAAGAACAGAGTTGCTGCTGCTCATGCCATTGCTGTCTGTTCCAGTGCCTGTTCCGGATGCACCATTACCGCTGGCTGTTCCTGTGTAGAACGAGCCGATGGGCGCTGCGCCGGCCGGCGAGTTTGTGACCGAGTTGACAATGTTCATGGCCATGCCAAAACTGCTGTCGAAGAGGTTCGCGGCTTGTTGGTCAAATGGCCCGGCATTGTTGCTTCCATCCAAGTTCAGTGGCTGGTGCATGACGATACCACCATACAGATGGTTCTGTAACGGGTTGGACTGCCGTATGGGGGCAGCTTGTGGTGGCATCATAAGCTGCTGGCTAAGAACATCAGGTACTCTTGACGTAGTTGGATCGTTAATGCTGTTCTTGTTGGCAATGTCTTGCTGTGTCTGGTAACCGAAAGTCTTAACGGCATCTGTAATTGCCTGCTGCTTCTTCTCAAAGGCTCGTTCCGCCTCGTCGGCATGAGGGTTGGTGGCGTTGGCATCATTGCTGTTGCTGTTGCTGTTGTTGCCCTGGCTGCGGTTGGCTTCGTCGTCTTCGTGGTCTTCCATCTCCTCGTCGGCGCTCGACTGTCTTGCCATCTCGAGGAAGACTTCGGTTGTCTGGCGGAGCTGTTGGGCCAAGTCTGGGTGCTGGTCGAGTAGACCACGGCCGACGGCAAAGTCGTGCAGGCTCATAAATGCGTTGCTCATGGCCTCGTTGGCTTCTTTGAGTGAGTTCACCCTCTTCTCCAGTGACACGATGGCCTTTTCCTTGCGGCTGCGGTATGCCCGCTGTGCCAGTCGAATTTGTGTCCGTCGTCTCTGTGGAAGAAGTGTTAGTTTCAAGACAACGTAGTTATAACAATGATGGGAGGGGAACATACATCAGCTGCTGTGACATCTTTGACGTCGATCCGTGGCCGTCCGCGTGCCCGCTTCGTCTCGGCCTCGCCCTCTTCGCCGTCCTCATCATCTTCCTCACTGTCACCGTTGTCGGCAGCCTGGGCTGCGGCGGCTGCTTTCCCTCTGGCCCGCTTCGCCGTTGCCTTACGGCCCCCCTTGGCCGGAGCAGGTGCTGGTGGGCCCTCCATATCGTTGTCCTCCTGCTGCCGCAGGGCTTGAGCAAGAGACAACGGTGCTACATCGACCGACGACAACAGGTCCGTGACGGCCGAGTCGTGTGCTCCCGTGGATGTCGATTTTGTCGTGGTCGTTCGTGGCCTTGTCATGTTTGAGCTGCCGCTCTCGGTGTAGTCTCTTCTCTCTTCGGGCTCTGTCGACATGGACAACAGCTTCCGCTTTACGCCGCGTGTGGCTCTGGTCATGGCGGGCAGCGGGATGCCAATGTCATACTGCACGGCATTGAGGATATCGAGATCGGAATCCATGTAGGGCATCGGGGTGTGGCGAGAGGACCCGCGAAGGGTGCGTGCGAGGCTCATATATAGGACGAGTAATCAGAAAAATGTCAGAGAGAGGCGAGACGAGAGAGCATGTATCAAAGTGTCAAAAAAGTGGATACTGGTCTCGCTCGTTTGCTTGTTTGTGAAAGAGTGTAAATTCGGGGGTGGGATGGGGATGGAGATGGAGATGGATGGGTGAGATGCAAAGACAAGGTACGGGTCGATATGAGAAAACGAAACAATAAAGTCTAGACGACGTGCACGGTGAACACAAAGAGAGTTGAGGTGATAGGGTGATGGGGTATGGGGAAGAAAAGAAGCTTGTAAGGTAGTAGGATCCGCAACGGAACTGACGATGCGGGTATGATGAGACGACGTGCAGATGGCCGTATGTGTAGTAGACGGAGGCCACGAATATCAGAGGAGGATATGGAAGATGAAAGATGAGAGATAGGACATGGAAGATGCACTGTCAGCTGTTTCGAGTCTCACAAAACGAAGTGGCTCTGGCGATGATGACAATGCAAATTTGGCGGTGGCAAAAGAGCAATGGCAGTGGATGAAGAGGTCGTTGGAAGAAGGGGAAGGGACCATTGAAAGGGGATCTAGGTACAGGACAGCCACCAGGGCAAGGTAAGGCAGATGTCAAAGCGACCGAGGGCCAAAGGACGTAGTCTTCCACCGATGAGAGCCGCTGCTTTCCCACGGCTGAGGTCAGTTGGGACGCCGGTTACGGCGTGCACGAGGCTTCTTTGGGAAGTCGCAACCGTATTTTGTCTTCATAAGCAGACCGAGCGGTGCCGTGCTCCGTTGTGTCGTGCTGTAAGAATGGAAGAACCAAATCCCCGTTGACTCAAAACGTCATAATAAGAAGGGAGAGAGGCCCCCAAAAGACGAGGGTTGTCGCTTTTGCCGGATGAATAATTGCCTGTAGCAGCACCAAGCAATTGAAATTGTGAGTCGTGTGGTGGCTGATCTCAGGGTTCTGAACGAGTCGCAATATGGTTTCTTCTTCCTGTCGACCGTTAATCGTTGAGGCGTCTGGGACGTTGAGGAACGTGGTCGAGGTCGAGGTTGAGGTCAACCAACTGATGTCGGCACGTTCGAGGAAGGCACGACTGAGTGCGAAATTGATGATTAGTGAACAAGATTTCAAATCCCGGCTAGCAGTTTGGGTGCAGTCTAACCGTCAAAGACGTTCGTGCACAAGCAAAGTGGGGCTCGGCCTGGGGCCAGAACGGATTGACAGCTGGGGAAGGAGCCCCACTTCCGGCTCAATCTCCGTTTGCTCTCCCAACAAGGCAAGCACGACTAGCATTGCGCTGTCTCATTAGCCAGAACACCCACGAGCGTCCAACGTCAACAAATGAGAAAATGCAGGAGCGACCGTGTTGAGATAATGAACAGCTGCACAAACCGTATATTTTCTGTTTCTTATTGGACAATCTCACTCATGCTACGTGTCTCTTAAAGTGTCCCCAAGGAGATGCTAGCAAGATTGTCTGCTTACATATGCTGCGTGACTGATAGCCTTACTGCCTGGCTTCCATTGTTCACGCTGCTCGAATCGAAGTGTTCACAAAACATAAAACTTACATCTGCATATGAAAGATCCTTGGCATATACATTGTAACGGTCTTATTAAGCCTTGGTGTAATCTATCTGATTTTATACGGGCTGTTGTGAGCTGGAACGTTTTCTTTCACAAACAATAAAGGGGTCTCCTTAAAACGAAACACATCAATTGCAATTCAAAAGCAACACCAAATCCGCAGTGAGGAGGTTCACACCAGCTACAAACATCTTGTCAACGTGCCTACCACTCTGCCTGTTGGGGCCGTTTTAACGGTTACGTATCTCCGAGCGACAATGAACCACCATCGCTCAACATTAACCCCGTCCCCGTGACCTCCTTGGTTGATGCCCGCTCCCACACAATGTTGCTCTTTCCGTATTAGGAAATATCTCGGCTGTGGGTGATCGCGAGAACAACACAGGCCAGGAATATAAAATGACTAATCCGCACCTACCCTGGAGGGGAAAACACCGTACTGTCTTGTTTGATCACGTGCATTGTATGCCCTGTTGCCCTTTCTTGTTAATTTATCGTGTCGACTCGAACGCGTCCACAAAATGACATTTTCTGGAGGATCATTCTTCACGAAAGCCAACAGCAAAGAAGACATTAATCACCCACGCCATGGAGAGATACCCACCCGACAAGCTCAAACGTTTGGCAAAGCTGAGGCGACGCTTACTCGAATTTACACTTGACGATGTGCAGCTAAGGGTTCAATGCCCCCTCGACAACAGATCGTTTGATAACCCTATCCTTACATCTCCATCGTCGGCCGGTACACTAGAACGGCTTCCTCTCGAACTTATCTATCTTATTTTAGAGAACGTTGACGTCCCATCCCTGACTCATTTACGCCGCTCCAGCCGCCGCTCGATGCACCTCGTGGATACACTCCACCCCTACAATGCCCTGTTTCGCGACTATCCCGATGTCCTTCGGGTCATCGTTAGCACCGAGGCCGCCGGCGTCACAAAAGACTTTGCGCAGCTCTCGATGTGCACGCTACAACAGATTTGGCCCATATTTATACCTCATCACTTGTGAGCGCGTCTACTACGCGTGCTTCACTCGCGGTGAGCAATATAAGCCTTTTACAGAGGCCTTCTTCCGTGCCAGCAACAACCACAGTAGCATTGAACTTACTAAATGCCAAGGGATCCTGGCGTCCAACCCTCCATCTATCCTGAGTCTGCCGGGCAATTACGGCGTGTCTTAGAAGCACGACGATGGGGTCTCGGAAACACGGCGTGTGCGACTCTACGACCGCCATGCGATCGAACACCACGGCAGGACTAGTTACGGCGACGATTACAGGTTCACCACGGATGACCCGACAGAAGCAAGCGCTGTCATTTTCACGTATCGTCGTTTTATGTCGATCATTTCGGTGCCCTACCTGTTTGCCAGGGTCCGCGAATCTACATGGAGATGCAACATTCGACGCTTGGACTGAGCGCTGGTAATTGCACCTGCGTTGGCGTGCTTGGCTGCTCCCAAGTGTGTTGTCAAGTCTTCAAGTTTTGACTGCACCTTGATGTTCTGATTTAAGACAGAGGACTTCACTGTTCTATTGCTCTCGAGCACTGCAGATTGCATTTCTGCATTGTGAGTAATGACAGTCGACTGCATCGCTCTGTTGTGCTCGATGACGGTTGATTGCAAGGTTGTGTTGTGTTCGAAAATGGAGGTGCTCATTGCCCTGTTGAGTTCGAGTATGGTCGACTGCAAAGCTGCGTTGTGCCCAGAAACGACGGTCTGCATTGCCGTATTGTGATTTAGCACAATGATATGGTTGTCACGGATTGCCTGATGAATAGCACGCCCTTGTTGATCGATGACGCCAAGCCGGTCGTTGATATCGAATACCTGGTCACTGCAGAAGAAAATGTGTCAGTACCCATGATTTTCAGATTTTTATTGAACCTGACTTACCTCTAGATTGCATTCAGATGCAGGTTCAAAGCCACCGTATGAGCTGTCATGACAGTGCTAATCTTGGCCAAGTCCTTCTCGTTGATCATTGTCTTGAGTCCCTTCCATGTCATCTCAAGGCGGTGATCTGTGCCACCTGGTGCCAGTTTCCCCAGCTTTGTTGAGTAGGTGTGAGATCGGTCTGGTATGCTTTGATTTTGGCAACTAGGGCATCGTCTCGATTTCCCACAACACTCAAGACGCGACATTTTCCAAGTCGATCGAGGGTCGAGACGAGGCTTTCGGTTTCCCGTTGGCGTTTCTAGACCTGTTTTGGTGCATCTTTGATGGATGAAATGGCAGTGTATGCCACCTTGGCGCTCTGGAGGTACAGAAGCACAAAGGGAAGCACGGCGCCCCGGTGCCAATGGCCTCCATCGTTGCCGGCGGCTTCGGTGGTGGATGTGAACGTACACAGATGTAGGGTCAAAAGAATGCTGCGTTTTGTACGGAAATAAAGATCCTGTAAAGGGTGGTAGAGGTCAATAAATTGTGCCGAGCGGAGTTGGTCTTCGTTGCCTCATTATCAGCGGGCCAGCCAGATCCGCCTCAGAGTTGTGCCTTGTCGTGGCTTGGCATATTGTCTGGCAGAGTCGCTTTGGGGCCGTGGCCGACCCCAAAAACAACACAAGACGCAGCCATTCGACCAATACCGACTGTACTCTCACTACGTGCACATTTTGAGCCTCACTTTTCTTGCCGTCCACAAGAACAAGAGTTGGGCGTGTAGAGAAAAGGGTTATTACGTTGCACATGCAGAAAATTGATGCACTTTGTTGGTTCGTGAGTCCATTTCATTGGGCGAGCCAGCGCATCACTTTCAGCTTGCCTTGACGACGTTCAGCAAATGCTTCGTGTAATTTGATGAAAAAGTGCAATTTCGATATTGGGGGCCATAATGTTGCTTCGCCGACGTGGGCTCGAGCCACAACTTCTTGATTGAAGGGGAGGTAGAGGGGCAGTGCTGCCTACATATTTGCACTTTCACAAAGCAAGGCGATGCCCAATCCAATCCGTGTCTGTTCTGCACTCTGTTCTGCATTGTCAGGCAAAAAGCTCAGGCTCACGTGCGAGGAGTGAAGGCATTGTCCCTCCTTGACTTTGGGCAAAACAAGATGTGTACATGATTTTTCTTTTTTCTTTCTGAAATGCACCAGTCGTCGGTGTATCACTATCCTCTTTTCTTCGTCTCTTTAGCCCCGTCTTTGTCCTCCTGGTCTCCGTTTTGTTTCTTGACTTTCGTCATCAGTCTTCATTCACTTCCTTAACTATTTTTTCGTCTCGTTAGTGTCCGCTCTATCAACTTTTCTTCAATTTTCAGATCTTTCTTTACTCCCTTTTCAGTGTCGCTTCGATACCGTCCTCAGTTTTGTGTCCACTCCTCCTTTTCCCTTCATCGCCTGATCTATCGACACTCTTCGTCTCCTTCATCGCCTCTCAACCATCTACTTATCGTCACTCTTTGATCTCGTCAACATTTTCTTTCTTTGCACTGCATCCTCACGACCTTGGCACACCATTTGCAGAGTAAGTCGAAGCCCTGAATTTTTATCCCCTTTCTCACTCTTTCCCGACCGTTTTGTTGTTCTCTTTTCAAGAGTTTAGAAGACGCAAGTTATGTCAAGTGACAGATAAGTAAGGGTCAACTGACGTTAACACGGCCGTCTCGCTCCTTCCCTTTCGATCTCCTGTTTGTTTATTTACCTTATTTAGTTTGTTGCCCATCATGAATAACACTTTCTAATCAGTTTCATCTCAACAGCAACACCACTATCAACAATACCACCATTGACAACCATTTCGCCAAATGGATTTGGCAGCAGGCATCGCAGGCCTCGTGTCGCTAGGCATTCAAGTCACCCAAGGGATCGTCTCCTATTACACCGACTACAAAAGCCGTGAGTCCGATGTGGCCTCCACGACTCGAAAGCTGAACCGCCTCCTCGATATTTTCAAGAGCCTGAAGGCACATTTGGATGGCCGCAAGTTCAAAGAAGACGAAAAGGACCTCAAGTCAACCATCGAGGGCGCACTTGAAGAGTGCAAAGATTGCATCGACGAGCTGAGCACCATCCACAACAAGCTTCTCAAATGCGACTCAGCCACTGGACTTCGAGCGACAGCAAGTTCAACTGTGCGCAAACTGGCGTACCCTTTTCGCAAATCGACAATACTTGCCATTGAAGAAAATGTAGACGACGCCACGTCTCATATTTCTCTTACTTTGCAAGCTCTGCAACTGAAAAGAAACGATGGCATCAAGGACGACCTTGCAGACAACAAAGCTCTGCTTGAATTGATTCAGGCCCGACAGGTGTCGTTCAATATACGGAACTGGTTGAAGGCGCCCGATGTATCCATCAACTACAACGCGGCAATCAAAAAGAGACATGAAGGTACTGGAGATTGGCTCACCAAGAGTCAACAGTTTGTCAAATGGCTTGCCAAACCCAACTCATTTCTTTGGCTTTACGGTTTCGCAGGCTGTGGCAAGTCTGTTTTGTGCTCCACAGCTATCAAGCATACCCTGAGGCATCGAGACTCCAACCCACGTATCGGACTTGCATTCTTCTTTTTTACGTTCACCGACAAAGAGAAGCAAGATGCGTCAGCTATGCTCCGTGCTGTCATTTTGCAGTTGTCCAGCCAAAGTAGTGAAGCCCACGACCATCTTACAGGTCTACACAACAACTATCCAAATGCGGCACCGCCCGACCAAGCTCTTCTGGACTGCCTCCATCAGATCATCCAGTCTTTTGACGAGACATATATACTTCTAGACGCATTGGACGAGAGCCCCTACAGCACACACCGCGACGGTCTTTTGCAGACCTTGGTTGATATTCGGTCATGGTCAGCGCACGGCCTGCATCTTCTGGTCACCAGCCGAGACGAGATTGACATCAAGAAAGTCTTATGCAATGAGCTTCAATCAGCACCCGGAGAAAGGGTCTCCCTAAAAAACGACGGGATTGACCGTGACATCGCATCATACATTGCCGGTGCCCTGAAAAACGACCGTCGAATGAAAAAATGGGAACTTTATCATGATAGAATCAAAGACTCACTCACTAAACGAGCGAAGGGCGTGTATGTTTAACCCCTTGCCCCCCTCGTCTTCTACCATTTTTTGTAGTGATTATGGCTGACCAGACCAGATTTCGCTGGGTTGAATGTCAGTTTATTTCACTCGCAACCTGCCCCGGGAGCGAAAGCAAGCTAGATAGGTTGTTGGAATCACTGCCACGGTCGCTCGACGAGACATACGAGAGGATGTTGCTCAACTTAGACGACGACACAAAAGACGACGCCCGGCGAATCTTGATGCTACTATGTTGCGCTTTTCAGCCACTCAGCGTAAGCGAGATCATTGATGCTGTCGCCGTCCAACTCGGGGACAACCCCCACTTTGACGCCAAAGCGAGACTTTTTGGCGCAGATGACCTTTTACAGATATGCCCCGGCTTCATCGAAGTTACAGGTAGAGAAGAGGAAGATGAAAAATACTCAATAGTTCGCATCGCGCACTTTTCCGTGCAAGAGTACTTGGAATCAGAGCGTATCCACCAAAAATCACCTATCGCCTCATTTGGCATCGTCCCATCGAACGCGCATATGGAAATGGTTACCATCTGCGTCGTGTACTTGGAAAGTGCGGATGATTATACCAGGTCCCCGAATTTTTATTTCACCACATATGCTGCACAACATTGGCCACGGCATTATGACTGCGCAACTCACCACAATCGTCAAGACCACGATAGACAGAGTAGCCAAAACGACAAGGGCCTAGGCCAACTCCACCAGCTCATCTTTCGGCTATTCCCGTGCATCAACGGCGATGCCCGGGACTGGAGGATTCGTACCGGGCCACGACGCAAATTTTTCGTGTCTAGTTTAGTTTCTCCTGGCGCCAGAGACTCGCAACTGGTCTCATTCCTCGCCTACTATGGTCTCTATCCCGTTCTCGCAGAGCTGCTCCAGCACAATCCGCCAGCGTCACTTGACCCTGCGTTCATTCCACAACTAGTCAACACACGCTCTGAGACCATAGGAACGCCCCTGTTGGCCGTCATTAAAGGCTTTGAACCTCTTGTCGATGATGTGCGGCGCGACAACCTCTTTCGCACGTTTCAATTTCTCATGGAAATGGGCGCCACCGTGTTGACGGAAAAGGGACTGCTTCAACTAGCTGCCAAAAGGGGCTTATTGGATGTTGTTCACATCATTCTAGACCACGGGACTAATATCGATGCCTTTGATGAATTCGGGCGAAGCGCCTTGAACTATGCAGCTGGCCGTGGCCACCATGAAGTCGTGAAGCTACTACTAGACAGAGGCGCTAACATTAACCTCTACAATAAGAAGTCAGGCACCGCCCTGTATGCAGCAGCCTTTGAAGGATGCAGCAATATTGTAACACAGTTACTAGACCGTGGCGCCGATGTCAGCATTCGAGGCGGCCGTCACGGCTCCGCCTTACAAGCGGCAGCTTGCGGAGGACAATATGACATTGTAACGCAGTTACTTGACCGAGGTGCCGATGTCAACATGCAAGGCGGGCTTTCTGGATCCGCTTTACAAGCTGCTGCTCGAAAGGGCAGTGTTTCGGTCATCCGACTCCTACATGCTAGTGGCGCTGACGTCAACCTCACTGGCGGCAGATACGGGAGTGCATTACAAGCTGCTGCTGCTGGAGGAAATGCTGATGTCGTCCGACTGTTGCTTCAGATGGGTGCCAATTTATATAAAGTCGACGGTGAACACGGAACGGCCATCCAGACAGCCGCTGCTTTTGGTCACTGGGAGGTGTTCCAACTACTTCTCAACCGGGGTGCTGATGTCGACACCGGTGGTGGTCCCTACGGCTCCATTTTGCATGCTGCTGCTTTTGGGGAAAGCCTAGACGTGGTCAAATTTCTACTCGGCAGGGGCGCTGATGCCACAGCCATCACAGGCCAGTACGGCACTGTGCTCCAGGCCGCCATGGCGGACCATGATGCTGAAGAACGCATTTTTGTCAAGGCTAATGGCAGATCGCACTTGGAGCTCGAGGAAATCATCCAGCTCCTAGTTGGGCACGGAGCGGATGTAAACGCAGCAGATGGGGTACACGAGACCACCTTGGTTTTGGCAGCACTAAACCGACCGAAAAGTACTGTGGAGCTCCTGTTGAGTCTTGGTGCAAACGTCAACGAGCAAAGCATACGCTTTTGCAGCGTGTTAGGCGCGGCCGTACACGGCGATAATGTCGATGTGACCCAGACCTTGCTTGACCATGGTGCCGATATCAATGTGCAATGTAGGAAGTACGGGAATATTTTAAACATGGCAATGGCAGAAATGTGGACAAGAGCAGGCATGATCCAACTCTTGCTTGATAGAGGAGCCGATGCAAGCCACCTTAGTGACTTGGAGAAGGAAAAGATACCACTTATTCTGGAAAGCCACCCAGACGAGCTGCTAGCGATAATTTTCAGATAGCATGAGTATTGGGAGGCTTAGTATATAAGTATAGCTACCGGCGAGATAATGTGAAGACTCAAGAAAGAGGAAGTTGGTACGGGCCGCTGGTTATGTATATAGAATAATAATAAAAAATAAGACCACGGTGGTTAATAAAAAGAAGGTAGAGTAGTACTGGACGAAATCGCAATCATGAATTTATCTTTGTTGAGTTAGTTCGATCGTTGACCACACTGTCTTTTTTTATTCTTTGGAAAGCTTTACCAGCACATTTTCCCTTTACCCAGCACACTTGAGATCATATTAAAGCATGTAAAAAACAAGTCCATGGTCCTAAACCATCCCATATCCAAATTTAACAAACAGAAGACCCAAGAGACCGGCTACGCTCTCCCCATTGCTCTACCAGAAGCGGAAAGGCTCGAGACGTTGGCCATTGGAAATAAAAGGCGTAAAGACGACTCCATTGGTGACGGGCGTGACCAGACCATCAGTGCCCGTGGTGTACGACACGTAGGTCTGAGTGACGGGTGTCTCGAGGCCGTTGGGGCCCGTGGTGTAGACGACGGGCGTGGCCAGTCCATTGGGACCGGTGGTGTAGACAACGGGGGTAGCCAAACCGTTGACACCGGTCGTGTAGGCCACAGGGGTGGCAATGCCATTGGGGCCCGTGGTAAAGGCAACTGGTGTGGTCAGCCCATCGGGTCCGACAGTGTAGGAGGTGGTGCCGGTGGTGGCCACTGTCGCCGGCGGCGGAACGGGAGGCAGAGTCTCCACTGGCGGTGGCGGAGGAGCCACAACGACGGGCGTCGAGGTGGCCGGCTCCGGTGGTGGGGGCAGCGGACTGGAGGAAGGGGGAATGGGCGCACCTGGAGGCGTCGTCATGGGGAGACCACCCGGAGGTGTTGTGTGCTGCCAACCAGCGCCACCTCCAACACCACCTCCACCAGGGAATCCGCCACCACCCGGTCCCTCTGGGCCTCCTCCGGGACTGGAGGGAGGTCCGTGCTGCGCCATGGCGACAGTGATACTACAATGAAGTTAGCTATGGACAGAGTGGGACTTTGCCGAAGGTTATGGTGACCTACATGGACGCCAGGTAGCCCAGCGTGAACATATTGAGCATCATTTTCAATGTTGTTAGATTTATCTCCTGGAAAGATTGCTGGGTATCAAAGGGCTGAGTATGGTGGTGCTGATTGCTACAAGTAGAGGCTGCTTCTGTAGAGGATGGGTCTGAATCTTGGCAAAATTGAGACTGAATGAAAGAGGGTATCTCTTCATTAAATATATGACGATGTCGTGAGGAAGACGTGCGTAGGCGGCATATCTACAGGGCATGATATGGAAGAGCTTCGTCCGGAGGGCCCCTAAATGTCCGGGCGACGGAGGCAAAAAGCTTGTCTACAAAGTGTGCTTCCAACTCCTATGATGGGTGTTGTGTGTACAAAGAGCAACTATTGATTTTGATTGACATCGTCTTCGGAAGCCGGCACTCTTTATTTTTCATCAACTTAAGCGCCGCGTGGCGAGATTCATAAAGATGCATGGTGTTAAGCTTCTCGGGCCATGCCTATTTTTCAATGTAAATAAATTGTCGACAATTGAATTAAAGGCGAAGAGAATAGGTTTGCCATGGCCCAATACTGTGAGAACGGAAGATATTGTGAGGAAAAGCAAAGAGAAAATTCAAATTGATGGAAGGGAACGGAGAGAAGAAGATCGACTTTGCATAATGTTGTAGAAAACAAAATAGATGGCATATGGGGTTTGTAAAGTGGCCGAACCAAGAATTGGGATGCCGGGATTGACATGTGCCACAGTGCTGGGTCAGGGTTATAGTCGAAAGTGGTTACTGTTCGACTGTGAATCAATACACAAAGTCTCCAATCAGTTGACTGCATATCTCGGAGCCTTTGCCGCTGTATTGAGGATAGAATATCAACTATCGATAGATCGATCAAGTATTTCAGCGGTCATTTTGTTGGCTGCGGCATAAAGTTATGGCAATATCGGCCAATGATCACATTACCTCACCTGTGGCTGTTTAAATGAAACAAACAGTACCGATGTTGGCGCACAGCAGCTGACTACAGCGCCATCAATTGAAGAATATCGTGTTTAGCCGCAAGGGTTCCGTCGACGGACATTTTGCGCCGCATTGCATAAACCCGCATTGCACGGAGAAAAAACAGAACGCCAAGTCGAGGAAAGGACCGATGGGTGATCATGGAGCAAACAAAACCGCTCCGCGTTTGTCCATCAAATCACTTAGTAACTGCATGGGTTATCATGTTCACAATTCAAATGCAATCAGAATGTTATGCCGAAGATGTCTTTGTGTATTAAATTTCACTACTATTAAACTCTAATTACTCCGTATCACGCTCTTCTCAAAAAGGCAAAAGGGTATTTTGACGACTCCCATTTACAGGGCAATGGCCAGCGAAACGACCAGGGCAGCCACAGCGGTGGCAATGGACAACGGACGGGCAACGCCGGCAGCGTTCTTGTTAGTGGAGCCAACGCCAGCGGTGCCGGAAGCAGCGGTGACCGAGCCAGTGCCGCTGGCACTGCTGCCGCCCGAAGTGGTGGTGGCGCCGTTGCCCTCGCCGGAGCTGGTGGTCTTCTCAAAGGGACCCAGACCGACACGGCCCTTCTCGGCATCGTAGACGTTGACGTACTGCTTGAGGAGAGGGCTGCCGAACAGCCAAGTGGGGGCACCAAAGTTGAAGGGAGCGGCAGGGGTCAGGATGGCAGCCTGGCAGATGCCGTCAAGACCGGGGTAGGCGCCTTGGTTGAGGTTGGCAGCGGGCAGGGTGGCATTGAAGCCGTCAAAGTGCCAGGTAATGGTCAGGCCGTCACCGAGCGCAGCAAGCTCCTCGAGGACGCTGCACTTGGCACCCCACGAGCCGACAGTGTCAATGGGGACAATATCCGAGCTGATGGTGCTGTAGATGCTGGCAGCAGTGTCGTTGTCGGGGGCCTGGATGAAGGCAGTGCCCGAGTCCAGGATGGCGTAGGCAGCCGAGCCATCGGCGTACGACGAGGCACCGTTGCTGCCCGAAGACTTGACCTGGACGTCAAAGCCGTTCTGGTTGACAGCCCAACCAGCACCGAGCGAGGCAAACTCGTCGATCCAGTCCATGTAGGAAATGCCATCGGCACCGCCCTTGACAAGCGACGAGTCGACGGCGCCCAGGGTCAGCTCACCACCAGCACCGGTGGCGTTGTTGCCCTCGTTCATGATGAGGGTGAAGACAACACCGTCGGCAAGCTTGCCGGTGTTGTTGAGCTGGAACAGGTAAGGGGTAGGGTCCTGGGTGATGTCGCCCTTGGTGCCGCCAACGCTGGTCAACTCGCTGCCCTTGCTTGCGGGCGGGAGACCAATGATGCCGTCAATGGGGCCCAGGTCAAAGTCGGAGGTGACGTCGTCCAGCACCAGGAAAGCCTGGTCCTTGACGGTCAGGTCGCCGCCCGAGGCCTGCGGGAAGGTCACGACGTCCTGGGCCAGCGCACCGCTGATGCCAACAAACGAGTTGGAAGTCAGCTTGGCGGGGACGTTGGTTCCACCAGTGTCAAAGGAAACGTTGTAGCGGGGCGCCGAGTTGGCGACGGTGCCGGTGGTCGACGACTTGGAGGCATCGTAGCGGCCCTTGCTGACACAGCCGTTGCACTTCGCACCGGGCAGCAGCAGCGTCGACGAGCCCGTGTCGAAGAGCACAGTCATATTCTGGGCGGGCGTGCCGACGGAGATGGTGCCGTACCACTGCAGGTCGACGGTGCCGATCCAGTCGCTGAGAGGAATGGTCGAGCCCGAGGAGGCGCGCTTGGAAATCATGCGGGACCGGGAGATGGCATGGTGGGTGGAGGGTGCAACACCAGCCTCACGGGGCACCTGTTGCAGAGAAATCTTGTTGGCAGCGGCGTGCGAGGCAGCACCGGCCAGGAGAAGCAGCTCAGCGGTTCTCATTGTGATGTGTAGGAAATAAATGGAATGAAAAAAAAAATAAAGTAAACAAATAGTACGTATAGATTAAACGCAAGAAGAGAACCAAGGAAACAAGACACGAGGGAAAGACTTTGATAAAGAGATGAAGACGGAAACAAAACAAAAACCACACGAGGTTGGAGCTGTCGGCTGGTCTTCTTATGTCTTTTTCAAAGGAGCTGTGTCCATCGTCATCTGGGCCTGTGTAGGTAAGAAGGATCAACAGTAAATAGAGCCAAACATGGTCGGTAGGATTTCAACGGAACCCAAAAGAGGAAAAAAGAGGCACTGTCAGCCAGAGGATCGTAGATGGAGCCTGGCCATGTCTTACGACGTTCTTCGCCTTGCAAGGGGAAGAGAAGCTCGAAGCGCGCCTACGACGGAACGCTTCTTTGGGTCTCCAGGAACGGAACTGCGGCAGAATGTGGCACTCCGTGGAGTGCTGGGAGCATATTGCAGGGACTCGCAAGTGTCCGTCGTATTTCCCTGCTTGTTTCCTGTGGCGTCTTTGGATCGAGAACTGCAACTTTACGTGCTTGTGCGTATTGAGTAAAACCAGTGCGCATCACCTGTCACCTGGTGGCGGATGCCGTTTGAAAGAACAGGAACAGGAAGAACGCGCCAAACAGTAGCGAGATATCGTGCCTGTTTCCTGTGTTTTTGCTTTGTCTTAATTTAACTACGGGGCAAGGTTTAGGGAATAGGAACCAAGGGCCTGTGAAGGGAAGCCGATCGTCCCAGTAGAAACTAAAATCTGACTGGTAGCGGAGCCCGCCAGCGTGGAGCGTGGCATCTACAGTGGATGCCTCAGAGAATGAAAATAAAACAAAATAAAATGGAAGAATTAAAGCAGAAAAGAGAGAAACGGCGCGGCAAATCTGAGCGAATGTCGTCGAGCTCGTTCAATGGACCAATTGTAGCAGCCGAAGCCACAGCGGCGGCTCTGGCTCAGCCCTGTTCCGGGGTTTTCGATGAGATCCCTGTCAGCAACGGCCCCCGTTTAATCTCAGCCAGAGACACTGAGAAAGAGTATTTTGTGTTTTGAACGATGGCCTAAACCTGGGACGGTCCACTGAAAGTCGATCCTCCAGGATCGTACCAAAACAGGGGACGAGGGGACAAAGGGGATGTCAGGCACAAACAGTCTTACTTCGTCCACATGACATCTCCTGGCCGTGGAAATACACACTGACAGAGTGCCACATTCACCCCCGGTTTTTTTACCTTCCATCGTCCACGTTTGGCCCATGTTCTGCACATCTTTTTGCCTTTTCTGAATCCCGTCTGGACCATTGGTACCATTGAGACCTTGCAAGACCTGAACCTTGTTGATGATAGTCCCATCGTGCGAACATTACCTCCCTGGAACGCAACGGTGCGGATGGATATTTGGGCCGTCTTTCCATGTCTTTCCATGTCTTCCAAGCCTTTTTTCCTGGCCTTTCATGACCATCCGGAGTTTCGTGGTGATAGCGAGGTGGCAGAGGATAGCCAAAGGGTAGAGAGCAAGTTGAAGAATGGATTTAAGGCCGGCGAAGTGAGGCCGAAGGGGACGTAGAATAAACCCAAGTGCAAATCAAAAAGGGAAAAAGTAGACGACAGTTGCCACAGTCCTCTCTATGGATATCACGACATTTTACCTCCATGTTGTCTCCGGATCACTTCAGCCATTGCATTGTTTCTTTTTGTCATCCCCTCCTTTCTCTTCCTTCGCGGCTCCCAAGCTGCATTCTGATTCTAGTGATACAAGCCAAATTTGAGTTCAAACGGTCCTGGCCATCGGCAGTTGATTGTTGTGTTATTTTACGAACTGCTAAGGTGAGATCTTTGTCTTCGTGGTGATTTTTGTTTACACAGCGCCTTGACGAGGCTGCAGAAGATCGCGCAAGCAATGTCGATTTACAGTGCATGTTGTTGGTGCCAGCCACACCACTTGGCAGATCCAGATCCCGATATGTCTGTTGGCAACAGACATGAGCTTCTTCACGTTCAACCTTTTTATCTTGGCCCCTTTTCTTGGCTTTTCTTGTCTGTCTGTCCTTCTTCCCATCCACACCCAAGCTCAGCCCTACAGGGTTGCGTTTCCAGTGGAGCAGTCGAGACAAGCCACACTCAGTCGACGCAACAGACGTGACGGGATGAAAGGCAGCAGCAAAATGCAAGCAACACTGGCGTGCACGCTACGGAACGAAAAAAAAAAAAAATCCCCTTACCTGCAGCCTACAGAACACAGCCACAGGTTATTTTCAGAACAGAACGGGACAACTGCAAGATGGCACCAGTGATGAGTGTAAATACAACTTCAATTATCACGAAAAGCAGGAAATCGCAAAAGGTAAGGATAGCCTCACCGGGGGGATGAGACGCAGCGCGTCTGAATCTAGGATCGCAGCATTGCACGAGCTTTCTGTCGTATTGCACTTTCTTGTTTTCTGTCTCTTCTTTTGAGGCCGTCCAGACCAACCTGTGGTCTTCTTTGTCGTTTCCTTTCTGTACCTTCTGTCTTCTTTTCTCACACAGATGTCTGATCACTGACCATCCTCATCGCATCGGCATCACTTTTCGAAATCCTTCGAGCCCAAACAGTAGTCTTTCCCCTTCGTTTTCCCCTTGGCCCCTTTTCCTCTCGCTTGATCATGCAATCTCAACCAGATACAACCCTGTCTGGCATGCCTACCTTTCCAGCGGTTTGACTTGACTCTCCTCTCTCAATTCCGCCCGTTTCTCAATCCCGTTTTTGCCTCGCTCCGCCCTTTTTCACACGCTCCCCCAACGTATGGTCGCGTCTGTGTGGGAACACGTGCCCGTTTCCCCATGTTCTCTTGCTTTTCCTGTGAACCCAAAAACAAGCTCAACAAGAACAAGGTTCTAATGTGTGCGTTGTCTAGACTCAGCGTCGTATTGTCCCAGACGCAAAACCAGGAAGCTCGTACATCGTACTGGTCGTATCTCGTGTTTCTGGAGAGTCTAGTTTGTGGACGAACGTTGGCCATTGACTGAAGAAGACGCGATCATAGGATGCGACACGTCTTTTTTTTTTCTGCTCCCGCTCGATGCAGCCCGCGAATTCAGGGGCAAGCAGGAACAACTAAGCATGCAATGATGCAAACATGCGTGCATTCTCCATCGCCCTTTCCCTCAACCTTGATGGTCCGACAAAGGGGCAGACCCGAGGACCTTGCAGCGGTACAAGAAGAGTGATAAGAGGGTCGGGGTTGAGAGTCGTCCTCCCGGAGGACGGAGTTCAGAAATCAAGCTTTACTGAACGGCGGCTACGCGCAAGGCTGGCGGACCTGAGGCTGTTCAGACTAGTACACAAACGACAACAGAAGGCGGCAAGACGGCAAGACATGAAACGGCGGATTCGATGCAGTATCCAACATCACGAGAAGATGCAACCCACGTCATATTTATTTCCTTTTTTGACTCGACTGCTTGTTTGGAAGAATAACAGCATGGCATCGACACACGAATAAGAGGCCATGCCGATGAGTACGAAAACGGCTGTCTTGATAACAATTCCGGCGTCGAACCACCGAGCGATTCGTCTTGATAAATGAGAGCACAATAATTGGCAGAAATGTGTAAAAGTACGCTGCATATGTTGGAGAAGGGTCATAACGCGATGCTGTGTATATGTATGCCCAATGTGTGTATGGTCTCGATATTCGAAGAGAAGAGCTCATATTCTACTCAGTATGGCCCATCACTTTCCGCGGTTCTCTCTATGCCATGAAGTGTTGTAAAAAAATGTGGACGGCCAGGCCGCCTGGGGCTAAGGCTGCAATGATTGCTAACCATATTTGAGCCAACCTCGGATGCGGGTAGTTTACATCATATCTCTATCGTTCTTTCTTTCTTATTCTCGGGATGTATTGTCCTAGTGTTTTTGTAAACATGTAAGCTGACTTGGTGAGAATCAGAGGCTCAAGAGTGGGTTTGGCGAAAACCTTAAGTAAACCTTTGCCTTCGCATTTTCTTGCTGTTCGAGCGACAGGCTCCATCGATCGAACTATCCACGTCCGAATTGACATCACTCACCGAACTTGCGCCGCTGCCGTGTTCACCAACTGGCCGTGTACAAGTTCACCGCTCATCGATTTACAGCTGGTTGCCGTCGACGTTACTGCGTTACTGGTGCTAGTGCAATTGGATCAAGGTACCGGAGGCGAATAATCGCCAAAATGCTCAATCGCCCGCCAATTCACCGCATCAAATCAGTCGATTACGTCGTCGGTGCTCCCTGTAGAACAAAAGGCCCACCAAAATCACCAAATTCTTCAAAGTCTCCAGAAAATTAACTGGATAATAGCTGGAGACCTTCACATCACCGACTTCGATCGACAATGGACTGAGACGAATTGAACTAAATGTCATGGACAATTGACTGCTGAGTGAAAGCTCTAGACGCTTTCGGTCGCGCAAGGGAGCTCTTTTAGCTTTTTAGCTGTAGTTAGCTACGACTGACATCATCGATATGGATAGGTATATGAAGCGATGATGTTCTCGATCAATTGACTGTTTGATCAGAGTTCGACATTCTCTACATTTTGCACTATCCTGAACGATTCTTCTCTTTTCTCATCACATCGAATCAATTAATATCCACAACACCCACCTCACACTCACAATGCATTCCGTCTTCACACTCAACACGGGCGCCAAGATCCCGGCCCTGGGCTTCGGCACATGGAACGACAAGGATTCTCAGGAGGAGGCTGTCCTCACTGCCCTGAAGGAGGGCTACCGTCACATTGACACGGCCGCCATCTACGGCACGGAGCCCGCCGTCGGTAAGGCCATTAAGCGCAGCGGCGTGCCCCGCGAGGAGCTTTTTATCACAACCAAGCTCTGGCGCGCCGACATGAAGCCTGAGGACGTTGCACCCGCTCTGGACAAGTCGCTCGAGAAGCTGCAGCTCGAGTACGTTGATCTTTACCTGATGCACTGGCCCGCCGCCCAGCTGCCGGGTTCCAAGACGCAGACGAGCGAGGTCGACTTTGTCGACACCTACCATGCCATGGAGAAGCTGGTGGCCAGCGGCAAGACCAAGGCCATTGGCGTCTGCAACTTTAGCCGCGCTGAGCTGGACCGCCTGCTGGCCAGCACCGCCGTCGTCCCCGCCGTCCACCAGATGGAGATGCACCCCTGGCTGCAGCAGACGGCGTTTGCCGTTTACAACCGCAGCCTGGGCATTACCATTACGCAGTACTCGCCTTTCGGCAACCAGAACGATACCTATGGTGCACATGGCGAGCGCCTGTTGGACGACCCCACCCTGAAGCGCATTGGTGCGAAGTACGACAAGACGAGCGCACAAACCGCGCTGGCTTGGGGCATTGGTCACGGCCACGCGGTGATTCCCAAGTCCAAGACGGCGGAGCGGATCAAGCAGAACCTGGGCGGCGATTTCCACCTGCACCCCGAGGATATTCAGGAGATTGACAGGTTGGACCGCAAGAAGCGGTTCAACGACGACTCGGATGCGGGCTACTCGTACTTCCAGGACCTGGACGGCAAGCAGAAGTAGATTTTACTCGAGGAGGATCACATCCATGTATTGGCGTTGTAGGGCAGAAATGCATAGCTAAAATTTTTAAAACAGAAAAGCAAAGTTCGAAAAATATTCAATTGACCATCGAGGCACTTGTGACGTTTGATTCGTAGTTGTATGACAACAGCAGCCCACTTTCGTACGTCGTGCGTCCTACTTCTCCGCCGTTTATCCACCTGTTTCTTCCACAAGCTTCCACAGCTGCAAAGGCAAGATGGCGGAGTGGTTAACGCGCGGGCCTGCTAAGCCCGTTCCTTCGGGAGCGAGGGTTCGAATCCCTTTCTTGTCGTATTTTTTGTCAAAGACTATTCTTTTTTACTTTTTACTCTCTTCTTCATTTTTTGCAACTGATATGATTGTACAAACATACGAAAATATCTCCAAACTCATAAAAGAACTACTCGTGCCACGCCCCCACTTTTTATGGTCACTCGAAAAACTCGCACCAACAAGTTGCTGCTGGACACCATTTGGGCCGGACACCGTTTGGGCCACCGAATTCAAAAAAACGAACGAAAAAAATAAAAACTAACTCGAAAAAAATGCTATGGCGAAAAGAAATACACCGGCGTTCGAGTCTCGTCTAGGAGAAGCGATTGATGTCTTTCACGAAGATCCAGACCGTTCTA
>JANSLP010000405.1:0-26454 GCA_029298735.1 Ophiostoma sp. CBS 140.51
TGAGGGAACGGCGAAGGTTGTGGGAAAATGGGGATATATGTTGTAGA
This sequence comes from Ophiostoma sp. CBS 140.51, assembly GCA_029298735.1. NCBI lineage: Eukaryota > Fungi > Ascomycota > Sordariomycetes > Ophiostomatales > Ophiostomataceae > Ophiostoma > Ophiostoma sp. CBS 140.51. Next base: position 48 of record JANSLP010000405.1, read on the forward strand.
GAGGGAAGGGGTAGAGATTGAGAGGATGGGAGGATAGGAACGAAAAAGAAAACTGACCTTCAAAGCCGAAATATGCCATGAATACATTACGTATCACGACATCTGTCGCCAATGGTCTACAATTCATTGTACAAAAAATACACATCGTGCCAGTATGAGCGAGCATCATGCTACATTATTTATTGCTTGACCTGTCAAACAAGTGGCAGAACCCCACATTGCCAACTATGATGAACATCTTCTACGGGTTATCTTTAAGTGTCTTTTTTTGGAAAATTATATTGTTGCAAAACGAAGCGGGCTCTTCGTATCGATAACTAAAACTTTGAACGGCATCTCGTCTCGACAGCACGGAGATCCTTTATGATATAAAATGCAAACACAACCGCAATAACAACTACAACTATGCCACCTCCCGTGACTGGACGACTCCTAGGAGAGCACTGCACAGGAAAAACCCCCCTTTCTCCTTTTTGGTGAGTTAAACAGAAACAGAAGCAGAACACAGTACATATAAAAGAACAAAAAACAATGCTGGCCTGGCAAAGGTCACCAACCGCCGAACTCGAACAATGCTCACAGGGAGACTTAGATGAACCACATGGTGTAAGGAGTAAAGTTGCGGTTCTTGTCAACGGACTCCTTGGCACCCATCGGAAGAAGGGGAAGAGATTCCGTCGGGTGAGTGACACTACCGGACGTCTTCTTCGCATTCCAGCTCTCCAGCGCCTTGCGGACCATATCAGGATCCTTGCGGTCCGACTCCACGTTCTCATGAGCCCGGGCACGATCACCGGCCAAATGGGCATAGTACACCGCAGGGTGAAGGGACACCGGAGTGGTGGAGCGGGTGTACTGGTAGCACTGCTGGTAGATCATCTTCTGGAGAAGAGCCGTTGGCATCTTCACCTCGTCGTGGATCACATGGTAGTGAACGGGCCGAGCAGTACCCTGGATGGCAGTGTGCGAGCACAGGTAGAAGTCGTAGTGGAAGGGATGGGTGACTTCCTTCTCCACTAGGGTGCCGGGCAGCGGGTTGCCGTTGCGGTCGCCTGATCCCTGCTCGGGGAAGAAGCGGACGTGATGGCGCTTCGTAGCCACAATGACCGTTATCTTGGGCACGCGGCCACACCGCTTCTGGAAAATCGCCTTCATGTGTGCCACCTCAAAGTCCATCACCTGCTGGAACTGGCCCTCGCTGACACCGTCACGGAAGTAGAAGACGTGAGCGGGCATCTTACAGTTGAGCGTTTGGCACCACTTGTGGAGGGCATTCTCGAAGATGCTCGTCATTCGAACAGAGTTAACAATCTCTTGACGGTATCCGTTTGTCTGACAGAATGCCGAGTACTTGGCAGCGTCCTTGTCCCACGAGATAGCCATGGCAGCCATGGACGGCTCCAGCTCGCCCTTCATGTTGGTCGAACCGTGCGATACATCCAGGCCGATGATCATGGTTGGCTGGGTGAAGAATGCAGGGGAAGAGGGAGAGGCACCCTCAGCAGGCACGCGGCACGTGGTGCCACCCAGCTTGGCGTTGACCTTCATGGAGACGTTGGAGCAGTACTGAGGCTGCGCCTTTCTCACATGGGCGGCATTCAGCATCTGCGACACGATGCCGAAGCGACACTCACCGTTCTTCTTCAGGCGGTAGTAGGGGAAGGAGTTCTTGGAGGGAAGAACCCAGAACATGATGACCGGATCCTCACCACCGTTGGCATCTCTGGTCGCATTGTACGCATCTGCAAACGCGTCGCCAAGATCCTTGCCACGAGGGAAGGTAGTCAGGTGAGGGGGCTTCTCGACAAGACCGCCATGGTCCTTGAAGGTCTTCATGAAGACACGTGCAAAGTTCTGAGCAGTGGGAAAGTCGATACAGCCGTCGACGATACCGAGGCCCCACGACCGCAACTCCCGGCCCTTGTTGTTGATCAAGAACAGCTTCGAGCGGAGATCCCACCTACCGCTCGTACCAGGATTGGCGGAGCCGTTCTTGTACTGAACGGTGGGCGCCTTGAGAAGGCGGGCCTGGACCTTAGTCATCTCGGTGTTGACACGGATACCAAACTCACGCAGGTACTCATCAGTGTTCCATCCCAGACGGTTCACGTTCTCAGTGATGCTCTTGGCACGCTCGGCGGGACGTGTAACAGCGAACTTGATCATGTCCGACGTCTGCGGACCGTTCAGCTTGAAGTTGTATCGCTGCCAAGGCAGGATGCGGCACACCTCAATCGGGAAAGCACCGTCGCGTGTGGTCTCAATGACCGGGAAGTTCGGGAACTGGAGGGGCACGTCGTACTGTTTGAGATAGTGATCGTAGACAGTACGGGTCTCACCAGTCTTGCGCAGCGTGAACGTGTAGTTCTTGGACGTTGCGCCCTCGAACATGTACTTCTGGTGCCAGGCAAAACGACCGATTGTGTAGGTCTTCGTGTCGTTCTTCTTTCCGCGGTGGAAGACCTTGAAACGAAGCTTGTGGAGACGACGCAGAACCTTGAAGGCATCCGACATGGTTGGCTCACGGGTCTTCTCGTTTCCCACCCACTGGATGGGCTTCAGCAGATTGGCAAGCTCGACAGGGGTGCGAACGTTCCACTTGTCACTGGAGATATTGATAAGATTCAAGACCAGCCTGTCGAGAGTCTGGTCCTTCCAGAAGGTCGTGTTGGCAACGTCCACGTTAATACCGAGACCGCTGCCGCCGGTGCGAATGGACTCGGAAAGGCGAAAGGCGGCGTAGATGCCCTTGGAGGCATAGATGGTTCCGTCCAGGTCGCGCTTGGGAGCCTTAGGGTGGTAGAAGTTCCGACGAATAGCAGTCATGGACTGCGACGGCTTCTGACGGAGGGCATGATCAAAGAAGTTCATGCACTCCAGGATGTGGGTGTCCCACCCGCTCTTGCCACGCAGGTAGGACATGAGGCTGTCCAGGTAGATGGCGCTTGTCTGCCGGATCACCATGATAAATTGATTCGGGTGGCCTGGACGGCCCTGCTTGCCTTGCTCAGCGTCCAGGTCAATGGCGATCTTGAAGGGGACCTGCTTGTTGCAGATAGACCTGTAGAGGTGATGTGTTAGTAGACTGTACGATAATCAGGCTTTGCAGTCACAAAGTCAATGGAGTATAAGTATTCTTACCATGCGAGACTACGCCCATCGTAGAGCCACACCTGAGGATCGCGTTCGAGATGCTTTTGAACAGCATGAGAAGCCCAACATTTCTTGTAGACAATGGACTTGGGAGGCTCGGGAACAAGCGAAACCTATGTGATAATGTTAGAGTTACACAATTTGATTTGTCTATATTTCAACCCCCCTCCCCCCCCAAAAAACCACAAGCTCAACATGGAAACACAGGTTCTCAACTTACAGCGTATTGGTAGACCGTGACAGCATTGGTCTGCTCGACGCGGTACTGGTTGACGCGGATGTTCACCGGCCTGTCCTTTTCATTGTAGCCCGGACGAGCGGCAAAGAGTGGCTTCTTTCCATCTGTGACGAACGCCTCGGGTGGCAGATCCATGCGGTTTGGCACCTCCTTCTCCCGGCGCCTGCTCTCCTCCATTTTGTCGCGAGCAGGATCGAAGCCCATGCCCTGGACAAACGGATTCGGTCCACGGGGACTAGACGGACCGGGCGAACCCGACGGAGTCTGCTGAGCCAGCTCAAGGTTGCCTGGACGGCCCTGATGGGATGATTGGCTAGAGCTGCGTTGGTGACCCGCACCAGGAGGGGGTCCGCCGCTCTGAGAGCCGTGGGAGGGACGGCGCTGATGGCCGGGCGGCGGTCCGCCTTGCTGAGACTGTCCGCTCATTGCCAAGCCGCAAGCGTAGGGTGAAACTAGATGAGAAGATAGTTAGCTCATGTGTCCTCTTGAGCTTGAGTGGAACAAGCGCTGCCTGCCTGTATGAGACGTGCTTGGAATCAAGTCGAATGTGAGAGACTGGAGTGGTGATCTACGATGTTTAGGAGAGGAACAAAAATGTGAAGAGTGAGAGAAGAGAGCCCTGAGGCAAGTAGTCAGGGGGGCAAGAGGAGAGATGTGTGAGGAGGGTATAGAGAGAAGGGAGGAAGAGGAGAAGGGAAGGTGAAAGGTGTTGTGAACACTGGTCTTGTTGGTGATGATGTTGCAGAAGAAGAGAGTCTGCAGATGTGTATTGTGTTTTTTGAAGAGGAGAGAGAGAGGGAGACAAAAACAGAGAGAGGGAGGTGGGCAGGGCTAGGTATTTATACTCGTGGGAGGGAGGCTCAGAGGACTGCACTTCGAGCAAGATTAGGAAGGAGCGACGTGACAAACGGAGAGGATGACAATCAAGCGCAGTCATGAGTAAACAACAAGGCCAGAGGGAAAAGTAAGTCTCGATACGATACAGAGGTGATGTAGGGGGAGATGACAAGGTGAGGTAGGTGTAGTCGAAGGAGTGGTGATGTGGTGAGAGACCGTAGATGATGCTGTTGCGAGCAACAGATGATGCACTTACTGGTATGAATTCGATGCAAAAGTGAGTATTGAGAGCTTCCGAGAGTTGTGAAGTGAGAGTGCAGCAGACTGTGATGCCAATATGACAACAAAGTCGTGCAGCCAACGCTGACAAGCTGAGATGATACAAACAAACACTTCTGCCACGAAAGCGAGAAGGATATGATGGCTGATCTGACACGAAATACAGATAACAAACAGAAAAAATCAACAACAGAGGAAGCTAAAACCAAATCAAAAGACAGGCGAGCTGTATGTGATCAGGATTTTTTACTCGAGATGATCGTGGGGTGATCGGAGAGGGAGGGGAGAGTGGTCGGAGAGAGTGTGTCCCTGGTGAGGTGAGGGACAGTGGATGGCGAGGGTGAAGAAAGAAAAGAGAGAGAGGAGGGAGAGAAAATCTAGATAATTTTTTCAGAAGAGGACACGACACGTCAAGCAGGTTGCTACGCCAAAAATAGGAAGGACAGCAGTCTTGGACGCAGCCAGGGAAAGAGCGACCGTCGGCATTGAGAAAGTCTACGTGGAAACGGAAGGAGCATACGCAAGCCAGTCGGCCGGCCTTCTCTACGTGCAAGCACACTACTCTCTCCCGGCAGTCCCATGCAGGTCGTCAACCAGGTGGAATGCAATGATTCAGCTTCTCCAAGCAAGCAGGTACCTCGTTGTGTCTCCTGTTCAGACGCGTGCCTTCCTATTGTTGTGAGTGGAGAACCCGGCCGTGATTTATTGCACAGGATATGGCAGGCACTCATAGGCCAGCCAGGGCATCAGTTTCTATGCTGTCTAGCACAGAAAATAGCCAAGAAAGAGTAGTCTGGCACAAAATTAACAACAATGGCAGTAACAGTTAGGTCCTCCTTCTCTGAATAGCGATTCGGGGGCTGCATTCATGCTGAGCTAAGCGGAAATCTGCTCTGTTAGCCGCCAAATAGTGTAGAGAGAAAATGGTAGAGGCTCAGGTGATGTGAGCATCAGAGAGACCACATCAATGCCAGAGAACCATCTGATTCAATGGCCAATGCGTTGTGATAGGAATGCAAAAGCAAGTAGATGCAAAAGAGAGCGCACCGTCAATGTGGAGTGAAGTTGACGATAGTTGCGATAGTGAGGTCGATAAGAGACAGCTACAATAGCAGCTTGTAGGAGCCTAATAGGGGGCTAATAGGGAGGTCAACAATTCACTGAATGGGGAGTGATCGGCACTAACACCAGCTTGTTGGCCTCGCTTGCCAAAAAATTGATAAAATAATTGATTGGTGAATTGATCAAATGATAAAAACATATAATAACGAATTGATGTATTTTATCTAAAGGACCGTGCAACCGTGCAAACGCGCAGAAGTCAGTTGGATCTCCTCGCCATCTTGAATGGCATCGCATTCTCAACTGAAGCCGTGCTCAAATCGATCTCTTTGATTTTTGATTTTTTTAAAACATCTCAAAATGCACATGCACGCGTAAAAAACAATTGTATGCAATGCACCCCAGGTTTCCCAAACCAAACGCAATTGCCTGAAAATCAAAGTTCAAATGCACCTCTTATCCTTCTCAAAATGTACCCCGTACTATGCGGCTCAGTACCGGTATTGCTGCTGCTGCTGCCAGTCATACTGCTGCCCGCCGTGTGCTGGTGGTGGGTCATACGAGTCTTGTGCGTCTGGACGCAGCGATGATTGCTGGTAGCCGCCCGACGCAACACGACCTCCGCCGCCAATGCCAGCGCCAGGACCAGGAGAGTTCCTATTTCCATGGTAGTCTGACGCCGACACCTGCCGGGCATGCTGTCCTCCTCCACGACCATAGTTCCCTCGACCTCCACCGGCAGCACCGGCTCGCCGCGATGCCTCGTATGCGACGTTGGGATCAATTTCCGTCTCCCGCAGCAAGTGCACAAGACCAGGCGCCGTGTAGCGCAGGCCGTTATACTGCGCAGCAGGCGGGATCTGGCCCAACAAGAAGGTGACCATCGTTGGCAGTGGTGGCGGCGGACCACTACCAGCTCCACCACCATAGCCGCCATAGCCGCCACCAACACCACCAAGACGCCGCTGCTGGTCGAGACGACGGCCGGCGGCACCCTTGAGCGGTGACTCGCCGCGCTGGAACTCGCGCTGCTCAGCAGCACGGAGAATCTTGCGTGGCGGGTTGTTGATGTTGCCGCCGGCATCATCATAGTCATCGCCAGCATATGGCCGCTTGGGTGAGTTGGTGCCGCCGCCAGCACCACCAGCACCGCCAGGTGCGTTTAGGAACTGGAGCCGCGGACTAGCGCCACGTAGGCCTGGGCCAGGCATGGGGCTGTTGCGCACAGATCCTGGCTGCTTCTCGACAGACGGCAGGATCAGGCGAGGCCGCAGCTGGGTGATGGGGGAGATGATGAGGCGGGCGCTAACCGGGTCGAACTTCTCGGTCGAGAACCGCTTGCTGAATAGCGCCAGCTTCGGGTCGTTGGGGTACAGCTCGGCCATGCGCTTCTCCAACTCATTCACCCGGGCCAGCTCGCCATACTCGGCCTCGCGCTTGTGCATATACGCCAAGAGGGGCTTCGCCTTGTGGACGGTCTCCGGCTTCTGTGCCAGCTTGTTGACGCATGTCTCAAAGACAACGCGGGAGTCTGTAAATATGTTAGTAAAAGAATAACAATATGTAAAGAGTCTTGGCACGGGGTACTCACTTGTGTTGTCGCCGTGGGCGGTCAGGTACTTGATGTACTCGATCATAAAGTACGGGTCCTCGGGGAATAGCTTGGCGCCGCGCTCAAAGATCTTGCCGCCGGCCTTGTCGTTGTAGCACTTCCACTCCATCTTGGCCACAGCGACGTAAATGTCGCTCTTAAGACGGCCACCCTTGCGTGCCTCAGCAAAGACGTGCCGCAGACCACCGAGAGGGCCTTGGGGACTGCCCTTACCCTGGATACGTCGCATGGCACGGGCCAGGGCAATCCACACGTGTGTCAGGCACTTGGAGATGACGTCTGTTTGTGCAATGTAGCCCTGCTTGATGAAAGCGGTCTGCTTTTCTCTCTCCTCGTCCATGGCGGTCTTGTGGGTGTCGCCGTTGAATCCGCGACGATCGTCGTCGTCGTCATCATCGTCATCGTTATTGTTGTTTTGCTGCTGGTTGGACGCAGCCAGTCTCTCCTCGAGACGCGCCAGATCGTTCTTCTCGCGGTCCTGCACTGCCTTGTACTGGTCACGCAGAGCCTGGATGGCCTTGTCGTACGGCTTCCGGACAGCGGCTCCACGAGCCACCTTGGCGTCGTCACCCTCTTCGACGGGGTATGTTGACTCAATGCGGTCGGCGTGCTTGAGTGCGAGCAGAACGTTCTCCGGGTTGGCCTCGATGCCGTCTACGAGGAAGTCGAGGCCCTTCTCCTGGTTGTTCTCCTTGATGTCGTTCTCAAAGCACCACTCGGCGGCCTCCACCCAAAGCTCGGGCCAGAACCGGAGTGGCATTAGAGCCTGCTTGTAGCAATACAGAATGCGAGCCTTCAAAACCTCGGGCTCGTCAAGTTGTAGGTCGAGCGGATCTGACTTCTCCCAAGCAATGCGCTTCTGCCACAAATCGACCTGCGTCATGTACTCCTGGTAGCCTTCGAAGCCGGCGACGGGAGGCAGGTGCGAGAGCGTTGTTGGGCTGAGGCCGCGGGTTAGGTTGTCCAGCGCGGTGTTGGCACTCTTGGCGGACATATAAGCCGGAGAACGCTCAGCAAGAAATTTGCGGCCGGTGATCTTGTTCAGGCCCATTTCGAACTGGTCGTATTCCTTCCACAGCTGGTTGACGTTGGAGATGGGAACGCTGGTGGCGCGACGGAACGCCTTGCGCAGCTGGTCCATCTTTTGCTGGTCCTGCCAGCCACTGCCACCAATAGTACCAGGGCCTGAGCGGATGAACTGCACGTAGTCTTGCCAGATGCCGCCAGAGTCTCTGTCGATGCCGACGTTGTCGAGAACAAACTCGTAGGCGCGAGCAACGACAGTGCGCGCCTCGGAGCCCGCATCGGTGAGGTTGTTGCGCCGCCGGACATAGTCAAGGTAGACCAGCCAGAGGGGCACGTTGACAACCTTGGTGAGCGACTTGTTGAAGATGGCTTCCGCTGCTGTGAAGTTCTCTAGCTCAAGCTCCATGTTGAGGTATGCAACCCACATTTCTGCAGCCTGGGGAAAAACTTCAAAGAACTTGTCAAAGGTCGAGCGAGCCTCGTCGAACCGGTAATTGCGACGGTGGTCGTCAATCAACGCAAGCCACGAGTCGAGGGCGCCGCGAGGGTCGTCCTTGGTGCGAGCCTCAAGAGCATCGATACTGCTCTGGCCAGCAAGACCAAGGGGGGCAGGCGGAGGAGGGGCCTGTTGCGGAACTGGCACGACCGGGCCACCCTGAGGTGCTGCCTGTGTTGAGGCCTGTGCTGGCCGGTCGTATTGCGTGTTGTGTGAGGATCCGTAGGAGGTATCGTTCTGAGCGGTAGTTGTAGAGGAAGAAGCACCGTTGTTTGTTGCGGTCGGTGGTTCGTAGTTGCTGGTCAGCTGTTCGGGATCATACTCCTCGCCGTCGTCGTCTGCTTCTGGTGCCGGTGCTGCGTTGCCGCTCTCGTCGTCTTCGTCATCAGAGTCGTCCGCGAGGAAGCCACCAACGGCCTTCGGCTTCTTGGCCGGTGCCGGTGCAGCTGCAGGTGTCGAGTCTGCTGATTCTTCTGCATCGGCAGTATCTTCCTGTGGTTCTTCTGCGGGCTCTTCTCCCTCGTCTCCCTCTTCTTCTCCTTCATCTCCCTCTTCCTCTTCCTCACCACCTTCCTCCCCCTCTTCCTCCTCTTCATCGTCACCAGTGGGGACAATGGCTGCGCCAGGATCATATTCGGCGGCATCGCCACTACCAACGTCGGCATCAACAGTCGGGGAAGACAAAGCATCACCAGCAGCATCAGGAACATCAAGATCTGTAGCTTGTTTTTCGCTCTCGCTAATTTGCATCATATCAGAGGTCGCCCCCTGTTCCTCCACAGCCATCTCATTCTCGGTCCACTCGGTATCCTGGGCCACTGCCTCGTCGGCATTTGAAGCCATGATTACGGGTGGGAAGGTAACGGTATATCTCGTCCGGGTCGACGTTGAGAAGAGTCTGCAGTAGAAAGTTAGTTATTATCATAGACTCGTCAAGGGCTGCGCAAGGCTGAGAAGTGCCATCCAAGCTTCAGATGTCCCGGATTCTGCACCTTCTATCTTGACATACCGTGAATCAGTGGCTCGCGATCAATGCGCAAGGGCGAGAGAGCAAGCTGACGGTCTCGTGAGCAGTCTCGTGAGCTCTGACCTCCGCGTCTGTCACTCGTGGCGCGGGCGCGCACAGCTCCGTCTATCGGCAATTGTCTGTCGAGATGAAGTCAGGTGTCAAGATCATCAAACACTAGATGGGCGGATGGACGTCGATGGGCCTGCGCGGCGTCGTCTTCGAGATGTTGATGATCGAAAGCTGCTGATCGGTGCAAAATAGCTTGCGCAAGCTTGATCGCTATGCCGCCAGCGACGAGAAGGGGGGGGTATCACAACTAGAACACTGTACAATTCTGATAAATTCAGCTCGGTCTGTTGATAGCATTCGTGTCTGTGATGTCGCTGTTTGTCGCCGGGTTGGCTGTCGTGATGTGTTCTTTGTTCAACGACAATGCGCCCTGGAAGGTGAAAGGGAAGTTTTGCACCAAAAGCGAGCAATGCTGTTGCTGGCCTGCGCTAAGGCGAAAAGCTGCAGGATGAATAGAATGGGGCTAGTCTGTACCTGGGCTAGCGCATTTTCGTGACGTATCGAGACCAGCCTTTCACAATTCCCAGCCACGGAAAGGGGAAAGAGCAGATTACATAATTCCGACCCCTGTTCCCCTAGTCAACGAGAAGGTAGGAGCGCGTCCAACAGCAAGAATAGCGCAACCACTCAACGCGCTTTTTGGGGGGGAAGCAGGTGCCGCCGTTCACACTAGGTCCTGGCCGCGACCGCGTTTTTGACCGCTTTGCTCTTCTTCGAAACGAAACTCAGCCATTCGCCTTTCGCAACCACGGACAACGACCGAGCTGAATGGCAACATAAACACAGACACGCCCACTTCTTGTCGTGATTCTTTTTTACTCTCTTTTTTCCCTCCATCCCATCTATTCGTCCTCTCCGCCAAAACCACCCCTCACCGCCGCATATCTAGTCTTTTTTCCCCGCCACCGATTTCACTCCCTCTCGACGACAACGAAACCTTTTTATACGCACCAGGGTGCATTCTTCACTTTTTTTACGCCCACACATTTTCTCAGAATCAGCCGTCCAGTCGACCTCACAACCGCCCAACATGTCAATCGTTTCGCTCCTTGACGTCAAGGTCATTAACAACCCCGCCAAGTTCACGGATTCGTACGAGTTTGAGATCACCTTTGAATGTCTCGAGCAGCTGGAGAAGGGTAGGAGAGCTCCCATGTTGTGGCCAAAAGAGAGGGCGGCAGAAAAGAAAGAGATTTAGGCAGCAGCACAGCTAACACCGCACTTTTTGGACGGCAGACCTTGAGTGGAAGCTGACGTACGTCGGCTCGGCCACCAGTGACCAGCACGACCAGGAGCTCGACTCGCTGCTTGTCGGCCCCATCCCCGTCGGCGTCAACAAGTTTATCTTTGAGGCCGACCCGCCAGATGTCAAACGCATCCCCGATGCCGAGATCCTGGGCGTGACTGTTATTCTTCTGACGTGCGCATACGACGGCCGCGAGTTTGTGCGCGTTGGCTACTATGTCAACAACGAATACGACTCGGACGAGCTCAACGCCGACCCGCCGGCCAAGCCGCAGGTCGACCACATCCGCCGCAATGTCCTGGCCGAGAAGCCGCGCGTGACGCGGTTTGCTATTAAGTGGTATGTGCACTGGTGCCCAAGCCCCGTGATCTTATCATTGTATTTTTTACTAACCGCGACTGTAGGGACTCTGAAGCATCAGCACCAGCCGAGTTCCCGCCGGAGCAGCCCGAGGCCGACCTAGTCGCAGACGAGGAGGAATACGGCGCCGACGAGGCCGAGGATGCCGAGGAGGACGATGCGGCGGCCGGTTCCGCGGCCAAGGCGGAGGGCGAAGACTCTGCCATGAACGGCTCCGACGAGGCTGGCCCTGCACAGGCTGGCGGCGAGGCCAAGGCTGAGGACGAGGCCGATGCCGAGGAGGACGAGATGTCTGACGACGGCAGTGTCGACATTGAGGGCGAGAGCGACGACGAGATCGAGGACGAGGAGGAGGGCGAGGGTGAGGGTGAGGGTGCTGAGGGCGCTGAGGACGACGCCATGGACGTTGACGACGACAAGCCCGCAGCCGCCCACCCCGTTGAGGTGATGTCCCATTAAGCCTACAGGTCTTCCTGTATAGGCTAGAGCTGCCCTGTTGCCACACCTGCACTTGCTTGTTGTTTGTCTCGCGTTCCGTTGCTGCTTTATGATCTCTGCATTTCTGCATTTTTCGATTCGATCCGCATGCTTTATTCTTTTTTTTGTGTTTGGATTCGATCTTAGAAGAGCGCCCCCGCTTAACGAGAAGAGGAGGAAACCAAAAAGGGGGGCTCGTTTACATTTCATTCACGGCCAACATGGCTCCGTAGCAAATATATACCAGCAATACAACGAATACGAATGTCTTCATGTGCATGCTGTGAAGATAATTCTCTAGCAGGTAGCTTTCTGTCTCTGAATTTATTGGTCGAATTCATACAGTGTTGTCTCAATGTCTCATTTGACGGCGGTCTTGATAGAAATGAGGGGTGAAATGCGTCGCATTTGTGTGGCATCTCCAAATATCACGAGATGCAGCACATGTATCGTTGAGTAATCACGTCATCGAGCTCTCGAAGCCAACACAAGGTTGCAATTTACGACGGGTCAATGTATCCAATATATATCAGTTATGTTGATGGTCGTAAACTATATTCTCGAAATGTAGCAAAATAAAAAGTCGCAAAAATGGGTAATCATGAGGTTCTTGGGCAGCGGTCCCTGCTCAGGGCTCTTTTCTCTCCTCCTCCTACATCCGCACCACCCTCATCCTATCATGCCGTCACTGCTGCTGTGTCGACACTCTTGTTGCTCTCCTTTGCCCACTCCTCTGGCGTGTGGCACTTGGCGCTCCAGGCATGGATACTCTTGATCTCTTCGCGTAGGGCGGCATTGACGAGACGGTGGCGCTTGAGTGAGTTGAGGCCGGAGAACTGCGGGGACACGATGATGGCGGTGAACGCCTGGCCGCAGCCGCCTAGATACGTTAGGGATAGAATATGTGAAAGGACAGAAGGACAGCTCGACCTACCCGACACGTCCGTAACTTCGACAGTCTCGGCCTGGAGCTTGTCGCGCAGGGCCGACACCAGGTATTGCTCGTTTATTTGCTCGGTCGCCATGGCGGGGGGGAATGTGCGGGTGGATGACGAGAATTTCGTGAGGAGGGCGGGCGATGAGGGGGTATGGACGGGGGTCGAGCGGACGGCCGATGTCGCGAGAGGGTGCTGGATGCCGTATGTTGCGCGCGGATTATCAGATTGATAAGAGAATTGGGATGGTGCCTCTCAGCCTGTGAAATTTTTCGACTGGAACGTGCCTGCCTTTCGTTTGTGCTGAGTTTGCCTCTCCGCAGTGACGCCGTGCGCCTTCTTTCTTTGGCAGAAAAACAGACTAAAACGATTCTCGATCTCCGCACTGTGCAGGTCAAGATGAAGGTTGGTAATTAAGTGTGCTAAGTTGTAGACAGTTTGCTTCTCATGAAAACAGATACCGCCAAAACAGCTCAGCTGAGAAGTGCCTGTTGTTTTATCTTGATTTTCTAGACTGCGCGCATCGGACCTATTATCGGACCTGCATATATTTTCTCGTCCTTCGGCGCAACACTCTTGCCTGGATTTCTAATACCCGTTCCAGGGGATGCCCCTCTATTTCCAACGTTTTTTGGCGCTGTCGCATGCGCTATTACGCCATAACGTCACCGCTGAGGTTACTCAGGGCAGCGTACTGTGCGCGATAAGCTCAATGTGGGGTAAACAGCACTGTGAAAGCTCTAACCTGCAAGCTTCACATCTCGTCACATCTCCTGCCAACAGATATCAAAACGACACAGAATATACAAAGACATCCACGATAGACACACACGACCGACTGTCTGCTCGACCTCACACTCCTGCGAATGTTTTCTCTCGTCTGTTCGACTATCACGACCGAGTCCCGCATGCTGTCCCTCCAAGCCCGCGCCTTCATCCGTCCTTGTCATCGACTCTTCTCAACAGCCTCTTCTGCCTCCTCAAGATTTCTTTCCAGCCGACCGCAAGCAACGCCTTCTCGTGCTCCTCTCGTCCCCTCGACTTCTTGTTGCATGTATACTGTTAGGTCCTACTCGTCATATCCGCCCCCAGCCACAGACAACAACAACAACACCACGACCACCATGCAAAACACCAACCCATTCACCCGCGCCGTTGTGGAGGAGATGCGGACAATGTACCCCGAGGAGCTTGCCGACCGGTCATGGGACAATGTCGGACTTCTTCTGGAGAACTCAAAGCTGCCGACGGACAAGCCGGGCCGAGAGCGTGTGCTGTTGACCAACGATCTGACACCGGACGTAGTGGACGAAGCCATTGCCTACAAAGTGTCGGTGATTGTTGCCTATCGTGAGTTCAGACTCCCTTATCATTCATATTGATTTATTCATACCTAACAGTGTGTAGACCCCATCATCTTCCGTGACCTCAAGTCGATCACACTTAGAGACCCCCAGCAGGCATCACTCCTAAAGCTCATGCAGAACAACATTGCCGTCTACAGTCCGCACACAGCACTGGATGCGGGCGTCGATGGCATTAACGACTGGCTTGCCGACACGGTGCGCAGCGCTGGTCGTGAGCTGGGGGCGACCGACGCCGTCACGACAGTCGTCAAGAGCGTCAGCGACCGCATGCCGCCCTTTTACAAGCCTGTCGATGCCGAGGGCAACAAGCTCGACGTGGGCTACGGCCGGCGTATTGGGCTCAATAAGACTGTGCCCGCTGGCGAGCTCATCAAGCAGGTCGTGAAAGAGATGGGCCTGAACATGAGCCACGTGCTGGTGGCGCGCCCACGGACACAAACACAGCCGACACGGACGGACCGGGACGGCATTTACAGCGTGGGTGTGTGCGCGGGCTCTGGATTCGACATTTTCCGCGACCAGGTGGAAATGGTCAACATGATTATCACGGGCGAGGTGAGCCACCACGACGCGCTGTATGCGACGACGCGCAATGTGTGGGTGGTGTGCCTGCTGCACAGCAACTCGGAGCGACGATTCCTTTCCGCGCGGCTGCAGGACCAGCTGACACGGCAGATCACGCAGCACGCGGCGTATAAAGATGCGGCGGTGCTGGTGAGCGAGCGCGACCGGGATCCGTTTGAGTTCTGGGAGGTCGACAACCCGCCGACCCAGCTCACCAGCGACCGGCCGGAGGCCTTTACTGTGTAAGGCAGGACATACAGGTTTTAGGATAGGACAATGCAAAGAAAAGCGATGAAGAAAAGATATGTTTATTATTACATAACCCAACCGACCCATTGTATTTCGTAACGCCTTGAAAGAATATTGTAATGCACTCATAAAATGCATGCTGCACCACATCCACTTCCTCTACCTCTCGCCTGCTGGCTGAACACTCCGTCCGGCTGGACTCGGTTCGCCTCGTAACGCAGCCGCACCATCGGCTAGACACGCAGCCACATCGTCGCCGCCCACGCCGTGTTCTTTCCAGGCCTCGAGCAACTGTCGTGGCCGTTCCCAGGCCTTCTCAGCCTCTTCCGTGCGTCCGGCAGCCACGAGCTTCCGTAAACGGTCGGGTGTTTGGAGGACGGCTGCCGCCAGTTTCTGGTTTCGTGCGCGGGCGGCCGCCGATGTTTTGTCGTCGTCGTCGCTGCTGGGAGGCGGCACGTTCTCACGCATGGCGTCGCGCAATGTCTTGGCCTGGTTGTAAATATGGGCAATGGCAGGGTCGAGGGTCGAGGCCATGGGGTTCAATGGGTCCATCGTGGCGCGCATCTGTGTTGTTAGCCAATGTCCTTCAGTCTTTCAATTTCGAATGACGTCCGTGTCTACTCACCTTCCTGATTGTCTCCGTCGCTGTAATCAGCCGGCTGTAGTTGTCGTACACGAGACTCTTCTTCTCAGCGTCCAGAGCCCGCGTCTCGGTCAGAACTCGTGTGTAAATTTTCAACAGATCCTCGAGGCCGCTTTCTTGCAGCGTCTTTTGCACATAGGCGTCCGGGTCAAAGTTGGGCGCGTCCATCTCCGAGGGCGGCACTTCCGAGTTGGACAAAATGCCGGCGTGCAGTGCATCTGTTCCATTGCTGCTGTCAAACTCGGTCACTTCAAGAACCGGTGTGTTGCCGCCGCCCGTCTTCTTCAGGTTGTAGTACTCGCGGAGAGCTGCGCGGTTCCGTCGTGCTGCGCCGCCCGGTGCGCCTCCTGCTGTCGATGTGCCAGCTCCTGCTGCTGCTGAACCCCCTGCCGCTGATGCTGCCGGATTCCTACTTGGCGAACTCGACAGGGACCGACGGCTTGTCTCGAGACTCGGGCGACTGCTAGACGTCGGGGTCTGCGAGGACGACGGCATGCGCCGCATGGGCGGCTCGCGCGGTGAGGCGATTGTCGACATTGTGAATGTGGGTGGGAATAGGGTGAGAAAGAAGAAACGAGAGACCAGCTCGTCGTTTGCGACAGTCGGTCGAGAGGTGTTTCGTTGGTTGTCGTGATGTCGATGAATATGGTGGAGAAACTCAAAAGCTGTCCTGAGCAGGAGCTATTGACGCTGACGCCCCTGGCCCACTCTGTGCTCCTTCCCTTCCCAGCCGCTGACCGCTGGTGTGCTAAGATCGCCCACTGCAGTGGTAGCGTGTCCCGCTCCAGGGGCTCTCAGGTGACTTGGTGTCAATTTGGCGGGGCTTGTCGCGTCTTTTCAGGTACCGCATCGGGGCGTCGGCTATTTTCACTACACAAATTCTACACACAATCTGCTTTACTCTTCATGGATACCACAAGTTCAATCACATCCACACATAATGAGCCAAGCACTGCAAATACGATCGGCCCTCGCTGCCGAACAGCTGCCAGCACCTTCACAAGCATGGTTACAGTCTGTCATTTCCCAGCAACCAGCTCAACAACGGTCACTGCCAGCTCTCGTCGCTTCCGCCAAAGCTCGTCTTCTGGCCACCGACTTGACGGCATCGGGAATGTTTGACAGTGCATCACAACCACCCGGCTTCCTCCGCGAGGTGCTATCGTCACAGGCCGCGTCGGTGCAAGAAACACGACTCGCACAAGATGTCGTCGTCCAGGTTGTCGACATGGAGAATTTGAGTCAAAGTCGGTGGCAGCAAGTTCAAGCTTTGGAGGCCATTGAGCGCGGCGAACAGAAGAGAGGACGTGAGATTATTCGAATCCCCGTCGGTGGTGAAGAGGGCGGTGAGGGTGGTGATGAGGCGGGCGCGGAAAGCAGTCGACCGGGAACAGGGAGACAACTGGCTTCGGCAGCAAACAACGCCCCCAGTGACGCTTTCTCGACACATCGACTTGTTCTCCAAGATGCGGCCGGCAACACGCTCTTTGCTCTTGAACTGACACGCATACATCGTATCAGCATCAGTCGGCTGCACATTGGCGAGAAATTGGTGTTGAAAGCGGGCACAGTCGTGGCACGAGGAACTCTTCTTCTCGAACCAGCCAACGTCAAGTTTCTGGGGGGTCAAGTCGAGACGATGCACAAAACGTGGCTCGATGGGCGTCTGAAGCGGTTGCGGGAAGCAGCACAGGCAGCGTGAGAAGATGAGTGTGAGAAGATATGAAGGACGAAAGTATGAATATTATGATACCCTAGAGATAGATTGTGCTCTATTTTCTTTTATTCCAGACCATACCAAAACTAACTGATATTATTTCCCATTTTTACATGTTTTTATGATTTACTATTTTCTTTTTCTTTTCTTTACACTTCCTCCTCATAAGATGGCCTCTGCCAACGCCTGCCAGCCATCCTGCAGCCATGGAGCTGCGAAAATGGCCACTTGGGCATCGGCTGGCCGTCTTGTGCCGACACAGGCCTTCGCCAGGTCTTCCGCAACAAGGTTGCCTCGTGGCGGCAAGAGATTCAATGCCAACCGCAGGGCCATGTCGCTCGCAAAGTCTTCGTCCTCGTCGTCTTCTGCTGTCTCGTCGACATCGGCCTCTTCAGCCTCTTCAGCCAAGTTTGTCCAGCCATGCGGCAGGTGAGGATGAAGCATAATATCTCGTTGGGCTTGACTGCGAGCGGCTCTCCGGTTTGCCACATCCGTCTCCCGCTCAGGGTTGGCCAGAGCATGCAGAACCTGGCCAATGTGTGCCTGATCCGCAGCAGCAATGACAGCTTGTGACTTGCCCTCCTCGAGGTCCACCAGCTCAGACACGACGGCCTCGGCGCTTTCAGCGTCACCATTTAACAAGGCGACGACACCCAACAGCAGAATGGCTTGGACGTGGTCGGGGTGTGCCTCGATGACAGCAAACAGCTCGTCCTGGGCACGTTGGCGGGCATCTTCACGACCCGAAGCCCAGAGGACTTGGGCAAACAGACAAACAACGTCTGGGTTGCGAGCGGATTCGTCGGCACCATCCTCCGCAAAAATGGCCTCAAAGTCGGCCAGAGCGCCATCAAAGTCTTGACTGAAAAACTTTGCGAGGCCCGCCGCCAAATAGGCCGACAGCCGCACCTTCCGGCGTGCAGACATGGGCAGCTCACCCTCAACACTGTTGCCGTCGCTATCTTCGGCCAGCTGAACAGCCATCTCGCTGCACTCGATGGCGGCTTCGTAGTTGCCCATGGTCACGTACGCGCGGGCCAGGTCGGCCTTGGCGACGGCCACTCTCTTCAAGGACTCAACAGACTCGGTGGCCTCAAAGTCGGCCTCGAGCGTTGCGCAAATCTCTTCAAGAAGCGTCGACGTGTTGGTCTTGTCATGGATGCGTTCGCGGTACAGCGCAAAGAGGTGGGCATAGGGAAGCTGCTGAGGCTGCAGCCGGCGGACCTGTTCCAGACCAATGAGTGCGGGAGCAAGATCCGTCGTTGACGTCTTGGCCGCCTTTGCCTTGTCATTGAGCGTGTCTTCGTCCACCAGATGGTCAAATAGCGAGATGGCATACTGTTCACGGGCGGCCAATGACGACGCATCCGACAAGTCCATGGCGTGCAAAAACAGGCTGCGCGCCTCGGCTGCCTCGCCAAACCGCAGTGCCACACAGCCCTGTCCCAGCCAGCTCGGCCCGTAGTCAGGATCGGTCGACTGGCCCTCGGCAAAAGCGTGGTTGGCCAGTTCGGCGTCATCGTGCAGGAGTGCCAGCGTGCCCAAGTTGGCCCAGACCGATGCACGGCCGCGACCTAAAAACAGACTGCGTGTGAAAGCGTGTTGAGCAACGGGCGGGTGGACGGCACTCGTAGCCACACCCAGTGCGTTCCAGAATTTGCGATTGCCGGCCTCGAGCTCAATCGCCCGCTTGAAGCACCGGATAGCCGCGCGCAGATACCCATTAAGACTGTCGCGGAGATCCCCTGGCAAGCAAGTGTGTGCACGATATTCGGCCCAGCCCAGGTTATAATGCGCCACGGCACGCATGTGGTTGTCGTTGGCCGGCGTGACGTGCAGTGCGCGCTTGTATGCCAGAATGGTCGCGTGGAGGCAGCGTGTGAGGTCGACGCCAATTTTTTCGTCGCCCGAGAACGTCTCGTAGGCGAGGACGACTGCCGTGCCGACACGGTCGATATCCTGCAAGAACTTGTACGCTTCATGCTCCTCCTCTCCGACTGATCCAATCGTCACCAGAGACGCCGCCTGAGCTGCTGGGAACGCCGTCGCCTTGCCTTGGACTGTCGAGAAGACACCGCAGGCGCTGGCCACGGCCGTCCAGAAACCATATGTCGTCTCGGCGGTCTTGACGGGCACCTTGCCGGAAAACGTCAGTGTCTCTGTAGCCTTGCTCACAGCCTCGCCAAACAAGCCCGTCTTAATACAGCTCTCGGCACTCTCCACCATGGCGTGAATCAGCGCAATGAGCACGCCCTCTTCATTGGGCCGTGCTGCTAGGATTGACTCGTAGAGTCCAATAGCCTTGTCATGTTCACCGACACCACGGTAGATGTTGGCCAACAGGTAGTCTGTGAACCAGCGCTCGTACGACTCGTCGAGACCGTTCTCCTCTTCGATACGCCGTGCCTGGTCGATGGCCCGGATGGCCGAGTAGTGCATACGCGCACGTAAATATGTCTCAGCCAGAGCAATGAATGAGTGGTAGTCTGTCTGGGAGAGGCGGGTCGCCATGCGGAACGACATCATGGCCTTGTTGTACTCCTTTTGGTGTAGCTGCGCTGTTCCGAGTGCCGAGTACGGCCAGCTGTGCGCGGGTTTCTTTGATCCCCAGGGCGGTGTCGCCAGGCCGGAGTCCACCACGCGCTGTGCAACGAGCTCGATGCTCTCCCAGTCGCGCTTGTCGGCAAACGTCTGCACCAATCGCCTGCCTGCCTCCAGCTCGCCGTCCGACAGCTCCAACGCCTTCATGAAGCACTTGAATGCACGCTTGCGGTCTTTGCTGTAGTCGGCGTAAAAGACACCAAGGCTCGTGTAGGCAGGTGCAAGTGTAAGATCGTTCTTAAGAGCACTGAGGAACAGCTTGTAGGCACCGTTGCGGTCCTTTCGTGCCGGTCGAGATGTGTCCAAGTTCCAGACACAGACACCAAGGCGGTACTGCGTCAGAGCAAGCAGTTTCTGTGCTGGCACTGATATGCGCACAACCTTGCTCTGCACTTGTTGAGTGAGAAGCGTAATGCATGCCTCGAGCTCTCCTCTTGCGTGGGCATAGTTTTTCTTGAGTGTGTGCACCCATGCGGCCTCGCTGCGTACACGCAGGTCGTTCTTATCAAGTGCCAGAGCACGCTCCAAGTAGGAAACAGCCGGGTTGTAGTCCACCTCCTCCTCACAAATGAGGCCCATACCGATCAGGGCGATTATAGCCTCCTTGTTGTGTGACAGCACCTTTTCAAACAGCCGTTTTGCCTCGGGATGATTGTGTGGCACTTGGTGATAGATGAGTGATGTACCGAGCGAACCATCCAAGGCGTCCTCGGTGTTCTGAAAGGCCATGCCTGTGCTGCTCTTGCGGTCTTCGAGCCGCTTCAGAGACTTGCGCACCAGATCAATGTTGTCAGAGTGCTCCTCGGTGTTCTGGTACCAGGCACTCAGCATCCGAGCGGCCAGAAACGCCTTAGACTCCGCGACGCCTTCTTTCAGCAGTGCCAAACGCTCTTCATCTGTTGTGGGCAATGGCACAATCTTTCGCCTTGGTTTCCGCTTCTCCTTCTTGTTGTCGCCCTCACCTTCACCCTCTTCCTCCTCGTCTTCGGACACTTCCTCTTCCTCTTCTCCCTCCTCGTCCTTATTTTTCTTCTTCTTATTTGCCTCTTCTTGTTTTGGGTCCGCAGGCGGCTCGCCAAACGGAGACAGATCGCTCGTCAAAAAGCCAGACAAAGCTTTGCCCAGACCCGACTCAGGGAAGAACGCCCTGTACTCCCACAGCAGCGCCGCATCCCAGTCGCGAATCTCGGCCAGATCCTGCCAGTCAACGGCAATGTCCCACGCCAACCGGAACGGCTGCTTGATAATCACCATGCCCTTGGCAAACTTGATCACTTCATCCCGTTCAGCTGCCTTGACCTCACCCGAGAACGCAGATAGACGGTCCACACGGTATGCCAGCAGCTTCTCTTCGTATTCGTGCCGTAGATCATCGTCTTTTGTCCAGTTGATGAGCTCGCTGTAGATGTGCGTCAGTGGGCTCGTGGCAAACACCTCGCTTTTGACTTCCTTTGTAACATCCGCCAGTCGAGCTCCGATTCGTGTTCTCCGTTCGCCGATCAAAGTGTTGATTCGTCGTGTCTCGTCCGCCTCGACAAGCTTGGCCATCGTCTCGTAGGTGGTTGCTGGGGGTAGGACACGGCCCACGAGCGTCGGGTAGATAGGAGAGTCTGGAAGAATAATACCCAGAGCGTCAACAATCTGCTTGCTGTCGCCAATCTTGCGGGCAAAGCCGACAAACTTGTCCACGACGCCCTGGCACTTGAACAGATCTGCGGCATCGCGGAAGATGAGCGACAGCTGCAGGGCCGCCACCTTGTATTTCGGGATCGATGATGCACCCTGCTTCTCGTACACCTGGATCAGGCCCTGCCATCCTTGCGCATCAGCCGGCTTCACTCGCGTCGCTTCTTCATAGACTGGGACAGCCTCGTCGAGCTTCCCCGCCTTGTCCAAAGCGAAGCCCAGAAAGATGAGTCTAAGAAGTCAGTGCCCCGGCTTTCATTCAGTCACCGCACAGTATGTACTCACGCCTGATAGCTCTTCGGGTCGGCTTCGAGCACATCCCTCGCCTGCTGTGCTGCATCGTCAAACTTTTGTTGCTTCAAAAGCTCGCCAATGGCCTTGAGCTGTGCTTTCGCGCCCGACGCCGCGCTGCCGGGTTTTTTCAGCCCAGCCATGGTTCTGGTGGGTGCATCAAAGTATAAATTAAAAAAGTGAAATTCAAAAGGAACGAAAGGGGGCAAAGAAACAAAAATAAAGGTGTTGATGTCGCCGCAAGCTGTGTGTTGTAGCTCGCCTCAGTGAAGCTTCCTGTTGGCGTCGCTGAATTAGCGGGGCGCAGCTCCCTAAACGCGCTGAAGCTTCAGGTACGGCTTTAACGTCCCCGCCGGAGTGTGATCAACAATCATCCGTCTCTGTCGCCTTATCGGGGTAGTATCTTCTTATCGCGATAAGCCATCTTTTCCTCTTATCGCCGCCAGTTTTTTTTTTTTAGTTTTTTTTAGGGAAGTCGCGACCAACAGCCAAAAGCTACAAGGCTACTAAGAAAAACATCACCAACGGCCGCCAACGTCAGCATTTGCAACTGTCAACCCCGGCCTGTCACTCCCCCTCCAGACAATTGGCCTGCACAACCCGCAAATATGGACACCAACCCGGCTAAACGCCGCAAGACCGACCATTCGGGTCCCGGCGAGGCTTACAGCGCCCTCCCCTTTGACGCCGCCGCCGCATCTGCCGGCCTCTTCCGGCCAAGCACTTTTATCCTCGAAACGGCCGAATTGCTTCAACAGAGCCGTGTCGACTACAGCAAGCTGCTGCCCAATGCCGAGGAGTTGCTGCGCAATGTCAAGACAGCCGTTGAGTCCGTCGACACCCACGAACCGGTACTGGTGGGTCTTTTTTGTCTTCCGTCCCATCTTCATCTGATGTGAAGACTTTCTAACTGTTGTTTCTTTTTTCACAGATCTCCAAAGCTTCAACGACTTTCGAGAAGAAGAACGCAATCAAGATCCCCTACCCGACCCCCCGTCCCGCCGATGACTCGCTGCTCAAGCTGTCCATGGAAGCCCCGGAACACTGCAACGTCGTCGGCAGCTATATCCTCAAAACAATGATCCGTTCTCAACGCGATTTCGCCGTCGATATGATTGTCGAAATGCCCAAGACGCTCTTCCAGGACAAGGACTACCTCAACTTGCGGTACTTTTACAAGCGGGCCTACTACCTAGCACACATTGCCAAGGCCGTGGCCAAGTCGGCGGCCCTGTCCAAGTCCCTGACGGACGTCTCCTTTGCCTACCTTGGCGACAACCCGCTTTTGCCGATTTTGGTTCTTACGCCCAGGGTTGCGGCTCCGGCCTCATCCAAGCCGAGCAAGAGTGCGCCCATCGAATGCAAGATCCGCATCATCCCTTGCTGCCCTGACGACCTGTTCCCGGCCGCCAAACTGCTGCCCAGCAAGAACGGCCTGCGTCCCGATGCTGTTTCTGAAACAACCGCTTCTACATCCGAATCGACCGAAGCAAAGGCCCTGCCTCCTACTCCCTTCTACAATGCCACTCTTAAGGCCGAGTCTACGTACTTGCCTTACCTTAAACTGCTCCACCAGACGCAAAAGTCCTGCTCGGCCTTTGTCGATGCCTGTCTGCTGGGCCGTGTGTGGCTGCAGCAGCGCGGCTTTGGCAGCTCTGTTGCCCGCGGCGGCTTTGGTGCATTTGAGTTTGCGACTCTCGTTGCCCTTCTCCTGCAGACCGGCAGCAAGAAGCGCCCATCGTCTAGCTCGTCTTCCAAAAAATCGACCTCCATCCTGTCACCCTCGCTCAGCAGCACGCAAATCTTCAAAGCCGTTGTCCAGTTCCTGGCGTCCACCGACTTCCGCACAAAGGCGCGTGTTCTCGGCGGTCAGGTTGCCGACATCGACACTATCAAAGAGAGCACGCCCGTTCTCTTTGACGCCGGCAGCCGTCAGATGAACTTTGCCTACAAGATGAGCGCCTGGTCGGCCGGTCTGCTGCGCCAGCATGCCAAGCGCACGCACGATCTGCTCAAGGACGACTCGGTCATCGACCAGTTCACGCCAACGTTTATTGCCCGCGCCGACATTGCCCTCGAGGCGTTCGACATGGTCGTCCGTGTCCGTCTTCCGTCGACGAACCCTGTGGTCAGCGCCGACGCTGCCAACCTGGGCCGCCACGGCGCTGTCTGGGACTTTGGCGACAGCGTCTTCCAGACCATGAAACGCGCTCTTGGTGACCGCGCCCAGCTTGTCCATGTCCAGCTGCCCTCCTCGTCTGCCTGGTCCACTGGCGAGCCGCTCCCTGAGACTACATCCAAAGATGAGGCATCACCCACCCACGTCGTTCTCTGCATCTCCTTTGACGCCTCCAACATGACCCGCCACATCGACCACGGCCCGCCTGCCGAGGACAAGAAGGAGGCCAAGAAGTTCCGCGAATTCTGGGGTGAGCGTGCCGAGCTGCGCCGTTTCAAGGACGGCAGCATCCTCGAGACGCTCGTGTGGACGGCTGGCCAGTCGCCTGCTGGCCTGTGTGAGGAGATTACGCGCTACATTCTTTGCCACCGTCTGGGCCTGAAGGGTGAGGAGGATATCGAGGTCGTTGCCGGCAGCGATGCTGAGACTAGTTTCGCGGCCATGGTGCCCGTCACGCCTGTCGTCGACGCCGCGGCCTTCACCCTCGCTCGTGAAGCCTTTGCGACGCTCGAGGCCGACATCCGCGCCCTCGAGGACCTGCCGCTGCATGTGCGCCAAATATCTGCTATTGACCCGGCCCTGCGCTCGGCCACCATTACGCCGCCTGCTGTTCAGTCCCCCAAGGCTGTCCTGCACCCAATGGAGGTCGCCCTGTTCTTTGAGGCGTCCGGCAAGTGGCCCGACAACCTGGCCGCCATCCAGCGTGCCAAGATGGCCTTTTTGCTGCGCATTGGCGAGTCCCTCGAGGCTTCCAAGGCTGAGAAGGGCGACAGCGAGTCCCTTGAGACCTTTATCGGCCTTGAGAACGACGAGCAGGCCGGCACACGCAACAGCAGCATCGCCAACCTCGCCTACCTTGATATTGTCTACCGCGAGAACGCCGCCTTCCGTCTGCGCATCCACAGCGACCTCGAGGAGGCCATCTTGTCGCGCCAGACCCACGACAAGACTTTGGATCAGCACACCCGCACCACCAGCGCCAACCTGCTGGCCGCCATCCGCCGCACTTTCACTGTCCTTCCCCTGCACACTCAGACCGTTTCGACGTATTGCACGCGTTTCCCCGCTCTGTCGCCCACCATCCGCCTCGTCAAGCGCTGGTTCAGCGCTCATAAGCTGACGTCCCACGTCTCTGAGGAGTTTATTGAGCTTGTGGTCTTGCACGTCTTCTTGCAGCCCTACCCGTGGCATACCCCTGCCAGCGCCGCGCCCGGTCTTCTGCGTGTGCTCCAGTTCCTAGCCCGCTGGGACTGGCGCACGGAGCCGCTCACCGTCGACACGACCGGTATGGCGCCCATGCTGCCCGAGGAGGAAGAGGCTGCCGCTGCTGCCAAGGCCGTTGACCCGCGCACCCGTCTTGAGGCCTGGCGCAAGATCGACCCCAACATGAACCACACCGTCCTCTTTGTCTCGGCCACGCACGAGACCAGCGGCACTGCCTTCACGACCGACAACAGCGGCGGCCAGACCCGTCCGCAGCCTTCCAAGGTCGTGGCCTCGCGCATGACCAGCCTGGCCCGTGCTGCCTGCCGTTTGGTCAAGGAGAAGGATGTGTCGACTTCATCTGAGGATGTCCGCCTGGACCCCGACCTGCTCTTTCAGCCGTCGCTGGCCGACTTTGATGTCCTCATCCATATCTCCCCGCGTGTCATCAAGCGCCTCATCAAGGGCGACATTGCCGAGGATGGCGCCAACAATGGTGACGCGTCCAAGCCTCGCCGCTCCATCTACAAGAACCTCGACGCCCGCACGGGCCGCGAGTTACATGCTCTACCCGCCCACCCTGTCCAGCTGCTGCTCGACCAGCTCAACCATGTTTACGGTGGTGGCGCCAGCTCTGGCGGTGGCGGCGTCGGTCCCATTGTCTTCTTCTACGGTGCACCCCAGGATGAGGACAAGGATGGAGACCACGTCATTGCTGCCCTGTGGAACCCACAGGTGCACCCGCGCTCCTTCCGCATCAATGTGCCCTGTTCGTTCAAGCCTGTCGTTGCGTCCAAGAAGAAGAGCAAGTCCAAGGAAGAGGAGACTGCTGCTGAGCCTTTGATCGAGGTCAATCGGGAGGGTATTCTCGCCGAGATTGCGCGCATCGGTGGCTCGTTGATTGAGCAGATCGAGGTTGTTGAGAAGAAGGCTTAGCTAAACGTGTGTGTAGATTGTACATTTTTGGCATATATTGAAAAGGTTAAAAAGTGTTTATATAGCATAGCGAATGTTGTTTTATCGTAGAATGCCGTGTGCGCGCCCGTCAGCTCGCACTCAATGTAGAATTTCATGAGTGCGTGCAGCAGGTGCTTGTTGGCAAACTTGC
>JANSLP010000406.1:0-26390 GCA_029298735.1 Ophiostoma sp. CBS 140.51
CGCTTAAGGGCATGGTGTAACAGCTGTCCCCGGTGGACGTCCCCCCCAATTCGTCTACCAGCTCCCGCACCAGATCGAGCGAGGTGTGCTGAACGGCCTCGAATTATTTTTATATGGAAACAAATCGAACATGAGATGGACTCTAGAACGAAAAGGAGTATGTTGAAACTAACGCACGGGGAGATCTGCACGTTGCCTGCGGTACTGGCCGGCGATAGGTACGGAAGACGGACAATGTTGAACTGCAGCCGCTGCATCCGTTTAGCTTGGCTTCCTCTTTACTCCTCCTCGTCGCCGCCAGCTGCAACCTCTTCCTCGGCGTCAGCGACAACAGGTGCGTCGGTCTTGGCGGCTGCCTTCTTAACGAGGTCATCATCAGCGTCGCCATTGGCCTCAGCCTCAGCGTCGTCGTCAAGCTCCTCGGGCTCTTCAGGCTCCTCGGCGTCCTCCTCATCTTCCTCGGCGTCGTCGGCCTCAGCATCGTCACCATTCTCCTCGCCGCCCTCGGCGGAGGCGACCTTTTGCTTTTTCTTGGGAGGGGCAGCTGCGAAGGCGTCGTCTATCAGTATGTGGGTGCGAGAAGAGGGAAAACTGTTAGAACCTGTTGCCGAAAGACATACCTGGCTTGGCGGCAGCATCGTCGCCCTCATCGCCATCTTCTTCATCGCCCTCCTCATCTTCCTCCTCCTCGTCATCATCGTCTTCGTCGCCCTCCTCGTAGTCCTCCTCATCTTCGAATCTAAGTGGAGCGGGCAATTGTCAGCAAGCTTGCTCTTATCGTAGATCGGACAGCTCCGACACCGGCAAAGCCGGAAGCGCGTAATGTTCTGATGGCCACCACAAAATAGCAATGGACATGATTGTGTGTGCCTCAATTCCATCAAAACAGTGTACCAGAGTGCAGTTAGATGCGATTGCGTGACGTGTAGGCGCATCCGGTCGCATTCCGTCGCAGTGTTGCTGCGTTGCTGGCCAAAGAGAGCGCCGAAAAAGCATGGACCAATTGCGACTTAGACGCATCTAGATGGGACTCTTTCGCGGTCTTTTCGGGCAACGACACAAAAAAACGATGATTTTGATGGTGTAAAGGTGGGTAAAACAAAGCAGAATAGCATGCCACTTACTCCTCTTCTTCCTCGTCGCCGCTGGGGAGGGAGAGGAACTCCTCCTCCTCCTCCTGCTCCTGCTTCCTCTTGCGGGTAGACATGTTCAAATGCGGTAAAGGAGCGGTTTTGGGAGACCAATTGGTCAAATTTTGTGTATTTTGGTGGTAGTTTTGGTTGGATATCGTGATGCAGCTGCTTGAAGAGCAGGATTTAATACGAGAGAGGAGAAGAAGAGGAAGAGAAGAGAAAGAGAGAGAAAGAGCAGGACCAAGAGGGAAGGAGGGAGGACCAGACTCTTGGGGGGGAAAGAGCGAACAGGTCTTTCTACGTGAGACTACGGGTAACTACAGCATGCTACTGGGAGGCGGCGCCGTCACTGCTTGTGGGAAACTTGGTGTTAAGGCGTCATAAAAAGAGACGGCTGGAAAGGTAAGAAGGAGCGGCACTACCAACAAAGAAAAGAAAGAGGAAAGGAAGGAAAGGGGGAGGGAAGGCGCAATGGAAGGGAAGAAGAGGAGAAAAGGTGGAAGGCGCAAGAGTATGAGGAGGGGAGAGGAGGGGGGAGCTCAAGCTCCGTTGCCCTGGCCTAGCCCAGCCAGGTGTGAAGGACGCTCAGCTCCTTCCTTCTCCCTTGCGCGGGGCGCAAAGGGGAGGAAGAGGTGTGGGTGCAACTTTGGCAGCGGTGTCTTACAGTTACTTGCTTCTGCACCCACTTTGTGCTTGGAAGGCACGTCGCTTTTATTTTTGGTGACGGCAAGCAGGAACCGTATCATGGTCCGTGCACTACCTTCACCAAGCAATGGGGAGGGCGTGGTACCTGTCGGGCCTCTTCTGTCTCTGTGATTGGTTGTCGCTGGGCACCTGTAGATGGACGGCAGGAGGTGACCTGGACAAGTAGTGTCCATCCAGTTCACAGGGCGTGGCAGCTGTTGCCAGGCGGCAGACGGTTCTTTTTTTCTTATCGCTTATCGGATCCTGAAGGATAATCAAACTGACGCGGGAAGTTTTGGTCGTACTAGCGATTCTGTGTGCAAACGTGCAGCCTGATATCTCGACCTTGAAAATGGCCAGAGGAAACCGACAAAGCGCGCCCCTGTAGCAGCAGCAGTATATCGCATTTCCCAATATGCACGCTTTGACTGTCGCGTTGCCGTAATGTCGGACCGACTTCAGTCGACATTGATCTGTTTTGGAGATCGTCCGTCTTACAGACTGCGGTAACGACGATGTGAAAATGAAGAAGAGAAAAAAAGACGACAAGAGCAGATTGCAAACAATGAAAATGCAACGCCCTTTGCGAAACAAAAGCAGAGGCCGAAAACCCCAGATGCACAAATGAGAAATGAGGGGAAGAGGAAAAAAGAAGGGTTCGGTTCGTGGCAGCCCCCACTCCGCGACGCGCAAAGACGCGTCGTTTGCCTTTTTGGCACACCCGCACCAGTGTCGACACAGCTCATTTCCGTGACGTCAAAGACTGTGCCGTCCGCTGGACCGTGGTGGTTCATGACGAAATCGTCGTTCTTCACCATTCTGTGCGAGTCTATCCGGTATGTTTGGTGTGTTGTGTGTTTGTCAATGAAGATATTCTCTGCCGTGGCGGTGGCATTGGATTCACGGAAATGAGTGTTCAGTGATAGTCGGCAGACATCTGTTGGCTGAGTGACCCTCCATGCCGGTCCAGGCGAGCCCATACCTACCCCGGACAACAGGTCGCCACCAGTCCTGTCTTTTCTGGCGGACTGGGCCGCGTCCTTGTGGTCGTCCCTGTGGTGATTGCGGTTCGAACAGCCAGGAAGCAATGCCTGTGCCGCGTGAGACAATGCAATTCCAGGCTATGTGGAAGCGACGACGAGTGAGTGTTATCTGCAGGAGATAAAAATGAGTAATACGACGTATGAAATGCATGAAATGCTGAAGAAGAAACCTGTGCGAGAGTGGGAGGTGAGAAGAAGAAAGCCCAGGGAGTGAGGGAAGAAGTTTGTCTCTTGTTGTCTGTTGTTGTTATTGTTATCGTGTTATTATGAGGACATGTGGCAGATGTTGAAGACGGGAAAGGATGCGGAGGAAGAGTTGGAAGCGAAATTTTGACATGCACAGGAATTGTCAGAGCTGCCCACTGTCGGCTTGACAGCCTCCACAAGAACCTCCGCAAGAAGCAGAAATTTTCCTTCTGGAAAACGCACCCCGGCCGCATCCTGGCCACATCCTGGTCCAGAGCACTGATCCTGTCAGCGATGATGGTCGGAGAACGCGAGAATGTGCCCTTTCGGCGAGACGCCCACTGGCCACTGTGGGAGCGAGTCACCAGAGCAAAGAAACTTCAGTGAGAAGATTACCGAGACTGGCTAGGCTTCATCTGGGAAATGAGACTCAATCGGGAGCAATATGTGCATCGTGCCTTAGCGCCGCGGAATGCCTTCCTGAACCGAAGCAGCGGGTCGCGCTTTCCCTCTTCTTTGCTTTTTGTTATGCTCCGATTCTGACGAAATGAAGGAGTGTCCATGTGTATCTGTCTGTCTGTCCGAGGCAGGTGCTTCTGCAGCGAGGTATGTACTTCGTGTGAACGGAGTACTTACGAAAAACTTGCATTTTGCGGCACGAAAAGACCAGGGCGAGCTGGCTGTTTTTCTGTATTTGTCGCTAATCTGCAGCCACAAGGCGTTTCTCACATGCTCACCACGCCTTTTACGCCATGCTCGCTTGTGAGCGAGCTTTTTCCTGGCTTCGTCATCTCCGTGCAACAACGGCAGCATGGCTCACTGGATGATTCGATGGCTTGATGGTTTGAAGGCTGGTGATTTCTCGCCTGTCTGGGGTCTCTCGCTCTTGCTTCCTTTGTCCGTTCGTATCGCACTTGGATGTTTCCTGTTTCTTGGAAGTCGCTTCCTTGACTTGGGCCGTCTAAGCCTACCTTAACTTGTGCTTCCAGCTTCTGGCTGCATGCGCTATTATTCTTCCAGCGTGCTCTTGCTGGGCTGCTGACCACAGCGATCAACAACGTGAAACAAAGTGGCGGCGCCCCTGAGCACGAGCAAAGCGAGCTCGACATACCTGTCGCTTGCAGCAGATGCACACCACCAACTCCCACTTCTGCGCCGTCCGTCTGCACCTTCCGCATGGTACAACATGTTTCCCGCACGCTCCAGCGCCATCGTTCGCTCCTTCCAGCGCGCTCTATCTCTTCTTGCCTCTTTCACCATCCCATTCACGGGTTGTGACATGACACACACGCTGCTCCCTGTCTTGCGTCCCACGTCCAGGTCATTCTTCTGCGTGCTTCCCCATATCTTCCCCTGCTCGTGCTGGCATTGGAACATGGCTCGCTTGCCAAGCCGTTTGTGCTTGTTGGTGTTTCTTCGTACTTCGTAGACGAGGTCCTTTTCTTTTTCTTTTCTTTGAACCGTGATATCCTGGCTGTTCTCCTGTTCATCACTATTTTGGCGTCCCCTCTCCTGATCATTCCTGCCTCCTCGCCTTCACTCGGCATGCAAGAACGGGCTCGTTTGTTCTTTCCTCCACACCACCGCCAGGTGACTTTGCTCTTTTGACGGCTGCCATTGGTGCCCAGGCCCACTTGCCAGCCCTCCCACATCTCCATGCCTGCCTCAGGGACTTGCACAAGGCCCGCCGAGACATTTCGCGGCGGCCGCTATGGGCCTGTGTGGGACTCCTAACAGACTTTCCTGCTCCTGCTCTGTAATAGCGCCGTCTAGAAGGCGTTGTCGCTCGCTCCTCCCCGCTGGAAAAGACAATTTCCCTCCAGTCCTGCCATGGCACCAACAGCCCGCCATCGAGGCAGATTGCGTTCCCGTGCACCCGTTCCAGACGCGACGTAAGTTCCTCGCACTAATTTGCGGCACTAACAGCGCGTACGCCACGCGCCTGCCGCTGGTGTTACTGCTACCGCAGCGCTACGCCCGCGCCCTGAACACATCCGCTCCTTCCCACCCCTGGAAGTCAATAAAAAAACAAAGCATGCACGTACGCATTGATTAGGCAAGAACGAGAAAAATTAACATGCAAGAAAAAAGCAACAAAAAATACTGAGCCCACTGGGCACGCCGTAGAATGCTCCATCTGCAAATCATAAAACCAATCCGTCCCTCTCTCCCACATCCACTAAGGCACGTCTGCCATTAAGCTTCTTTCGTCCTCTTCTCGTCCCCTTTCGAGCATCCCGCCATTTCGAGAACGTTCTCACGCCTGTTGCAGCATGTGGCGAGCCCACACTGGCGACAATGGCTTATCAAGAGCACGACGACACGGCCTATGCAGGCGACGCTGAAGGACCGGCATCGTCTGCCTCACCCACAGCTGCGTCGTTTAGGCGGCGTCAGAGCTCGAGGAACCGTGACTTCGGCTTGTTTGCGAGCCGCCTGCGACAGAACCAGCCCCCTACGAAACACCAAGATACCGCCTCAGACGTGGAGCCCCTGGGTTTCGACGAGGGTGCTTCTCCTGCTGCCAATGGCAGCCAACAGCAATCTCGCATCCACACCCGCGACAACGGCAGCAGCAGCACAAGTAGCAGCAGCAAAACCACTGGACGCACTTTGCTCAGCTCGCCCAGGACGCAGTCACACAAGAACAAATTCGATTTTGACGACAGCTTCGACGAAGGCCCCGACGGAGGCGATTCTGACCACGACGGCAGCACGCGGCCTCCCTCTCACATTTCACCTCTTCCCCGATCACCGACATCGCCCATCTCGCCTCGCTGGGCCTCCCTCGCCAACGGCTCTGCCGCCTACAGCTACTCAGGCTCCTCTAATATCACAGTCTCCGTCCCCGTATCGTCTGTCCACACCTCAATCGCCTCTGCAGGCTTCTCGACCGCGCCGACCAGCCCGATCTCGCCCACACACAGCACGTTTGCGGCCAAATCTCTTTTCCGGTCCCCATCTTCTTCCTCCTCGTCTGCACCTCGCTTTGCTGGCCTCTCTTCACACCCGTTCGTGCCCAACACCATTGCACCAGGACGGACATCGAGCTCTACCGAAGACTCTCTCTCGCCTTCCGACAAACCGGCCCCTTTTCCCAACACAGCCAATACCCCTTCGATCCCTCCGGCTCCTTTGTTTCCCGAACTCCAGTCACCGCCACCGCCACCACCCCCAGTAGCTCCAAGCGCCATGATTGTCGGAAATTTCTCCCGGCCACGGCAGCTGAGCATCAAGCAAGGCCCGCGTGATGCTCTTCCTCCTATATCTACACGCTCTCATGTCCCCGACCCTCTTCAGTTGGAAAGCCCAGCACCAGCGGCAACGGTATCGAAACAGTCAACGTGGCCACGCGAGCGTGCCCGAGGCATGTCTGTTTCTTCAAACAAGTCCTCATCCACATATTCCTCCGCCACCAACCGCCCATCCACCGACAACACTCGTCCGAATCGACTTGTTGCCTCTTCCACACAACCACAAAACGCCGGTGTGATCTCACCGGGGTTGCCCCGTCCACCACTGGCATACAGCCGCACAGATAGCACCGGAAGCAATAGCACCAATGCTGGCCCACAGCTGCTTTCCACACAGAGCATGTCCCAGCTTCGCGATCCGGCATTTGCAAGAGCCGATGAAGAGAGTCGCTCAAGTTATCGCTCACAATGGACCTCATCCACAGCACAAAAGACCGTGTTTACGGATGCTGGAACAGCACGTAGTAGCGTGCTCACAAAGACCAGCTCACGGGCGTCCATGTCGTGGTTTACAAATGCCCCCCCTGGTGCCGACGATGGCCTGAGTGTCGATGATGTTATGGGCCTCTACGAGAAAGGCTTTGGCGACTCCACCGGGGCTGAAGACAACGACGGGCCCTATGGCGGCACGGCCGCGGGCAAAGACTCTGGTGATGAGGACTTTACTGATGCCGAAGCACATGACGGCAGCCTGACACCCCCTGGCCCTCAACCCGAGCAAAATGTGATGGGCTCTGGAATGATCGGCTCGCAAATTTTGGAGGCGATGAGTGATCCGTTGCCTATTCCTCCCCGTTCTACAAAGAGAGTGGGATCGCCAGACGATGCGGCGCTAGATACCCCACGACCTGTCCGCTATTCTGGTCTGTCATCATCGGTGCCAAAAGATAGCGGCTTTGGACTCGTCACGCAGCATATGAACAACAAACAACTTCTTGTTCCCAATGCAGAAGATCAGGATGATGCCAAAGAAAAGCGCGATTCAGCTAAGATGCTGGAATCCGATGACAAGCCTTCAGGCAAGCCTTCACCGCTGTCTTCACCACAGCTGAACACGTCTTTCGACAGCCGCCCAGGGTCGGCCAAGGCGCCGTCGCTTTTCGCCCGAGCCCACGATGAATCCGATGATCCGGCCATGCGTGATCGCTACGGCTTCCGCAAGCACAACCAGTACATCTCACGGGAGCAATACGATGCGTGGAACGGCCCTTATACCGAATACATTGGTCGGCGTCGCAGAAAGTGGGTCGCGTACCTACGTGATTCAGGTCTGATCACAGATAAGCCAACACGCTTTCCGCCACCCAGTGTCAAGACCAAGCGCTTCATCCGAAAAGGCATTCCTCCTGAATGGCGCGGCGCTGCGTGGTTCTACTACGCTGGTGGTCCCAGCATTATCGCCAAGCACCCCGGCATCTACAAGCAGCTGCTCGCCCGTGCTGCTCATGGTGAAGCAAAGGAAGTTGATGTTGAGTCTATTGAGCGAGACTTGCACCGCACATTCCCTGACAACGCTGCTTTCCAATTCTCTGGCGACCAACAACCTGGCCACGGAGATCCTGACGTCACCGGAAAGGCCAATATGGACATCACCATTGATCGCCCAGAGGAACCAAAGATTGTCTCCAAGCTGCGGAGAGTTCTTCTTGCATTCTCAATCTACAACCCTCGCATTGGCTACTGCCAAAGCTTGAACTTCCTGGCGGGATTACTCCTGCTATTTGTGGAGACAGAAGAGCACTGCTTCTGGTTGCTCAACGTCATCACACGCATCTTTTTACCAGGCACACACGAGATGTCCCTAGAGGGCTCGAAGGTCGACCTGGGCGTTCTCATGGCAGCTATGCAAGAGTCGCTTCCCGGAGTCTGGGCAAAGATTGGTGGCGAGCTGGAGGACAGCACTCCCGCCAACCGTGATGCACAGAAGCAGGGGGCCATTGGCCGCAAGATGAAGCTGCCAAGAGTAGGCGGCAACAAGGCTGACGCACTGACTGCCGCATCGGCAGACCGCCTTCCCCCCATCACGCTCTGCATGACGGCTTGGTTCATGTCCTGCTTTATTGGCACGCTGCCCATCGAGACAACACTGCGCGTGTGGGACATTTTCTTTTACGAAGGCAGCAAGACCCTCTTCCGTGTTGCATTGGCCATCTTCAAACTTGGCGAATCGGAAATCCGTGCCGTGTCTGATCCTATGGAGATGTTTGGCGTCGTTCAGGGTCTCCCTCGCCACCTTCTAGACTGCAACATGCTTATGGAGGCTACCTTCCGGCGTCGCAACGGATTCGGGCACCTCAGCCAGGAAAGCATCGAGGAGAAACGGCGTGAACGCCGTGACGCATTCAAGGAGGCTAGAAACGAAACAGCTGTCGCCGATTCGCCCAAGTCACCCCTTGCCGATGACAATGGTACACCACAGAGCAGCGGCCAAGCTGATGCTGCAGCTGTCCGTAGAAAGGGCACACTGTTTGGCCGCCGCCGTGACCGCCGTCCTACTGAGGTGGCGTAGTGCTGCACCCGGCTGCGCCTGTGTCACCGCCATTTATAATATCAACGGCGGTCTAATTTTTTTGTTTCATTCTTTTCATATTACCATTTTCTTTTTCTCAGGAGTTGGTCTCTTGTATTTCTTTCATATTTGTCTTTCCTCTACATGTTCATCCGCGGATGGACCATCATGATAGCTTTCTTTGTTTTCATATTTGTATGATGTTAACGGCATGTGTGTTGTTTAGAAAAGAATAAGGTGAACGGCTGCAAGGTTAACATTCAAACAGTTGCATATTTGTTTCATTTTAGCATCACGTTATAATCCAGAGGGACATTAGCCAGATACATGTGTCTCTCGGTGTGTTATCAGAGAAGGGAAATGCCGGCATGGAGTCAATTAAGCCAACATACCATTATGAGCATAAGAAAGAAAGACTAGCATATCGCAGTGCGCTTGTAAAAAAGATGAATTTGATTTTGTAGGCAATGCCTGCAACAGCCCGATTCCCCTGTCTAACGAAAGCCGAGAATACAACAGCACAAAAAAGCGAACCTGCTGGCGTGTGTAGCATAAGCCCAAGATAATAATATAAAACAAGCGTAAAGAAGAAAACGGGACGAAAGCAAAATTAGCAAAATTAACCACAAAACAAGAAAGACGAGAAAAAACTATCGCCTTTCACCGACCCCCAAATAGTCGCCGACACGGAGTTCGTCCTGAACCTCACACTCGCCCCTCAAATGACTTCTGAGAGCTTTCATTCCTAGCCATCGGTGCCAGAGCTGTGGAAAGTAGCACATAGAGCCGCATAGTGGTGCGTCAGGTCCAGCACGTGCTGCGGCAGGTTCGTCGCCTGGATCAAGCTGCCAACCTTGACACCGCCCTCCTCCTCAATCAGCGCCCGCACGGTCTGCAGCAGCTCGGGCGAGAAGCCCGAGTACCACCGGTACTGCCACGTCACGAGCCGGATCACGGCAGCGACCGTCTCGGGCGTGACGCCCCGCATCTTCTTGAGAGAGCGCAGGATGCCAGAGAGGGCGCGAGGGCTGAAGCGCTGGGCAAGGCACGCGCGGTAGGCCTCGACAGCCTCGTCCTCGTGTTGCAGACGCTCGGCCAGGTTGCCAAGAATCTCCCACTCCTCGGCGGACTTCTTGTACTGCATCGACTGGGCGCGGTACTGGGCCATTTGCGTGCGCCAGATGGTGTACACACGTAAATCTTCGTAGAGGACCATAAACAAGCTATCAAGCCAGCGTTCGCACAGCCGCTTGTTGTTGAGGCGTGACAGCTGTTCTTCGGTCGGGGCAGTGGAGCCCTGTGAAAGAGGAATAAGTTAGTACATTTGATATTGGTACATGATAGTAAGGTTGGGGGAAGAAAAGAAGTCTTGAGGCTTGCTCACATTCTCGTCGGGCTTTCCATCGCCGGCATCGGCAGCCGTTGATGGTTTCTCAATGGCGGG
Source organism: Ophiostoma sp. CBS 140.51 (assembly GCA_029298735.1). Classification (NCBI taxonomy): domain Eukaryota; kingdom Fungi; phylum Ascomycota; class Sordariomycetes; order Ophiostomatales; family Ophiostomataceae; genus Ophiostoma; species Ophiostoma sp. CBS 140.51. The sequence goes on from JANSLP010000406.1 coordinate 10,254, forward strand.
GCTCTCGGCGCCTTCGGCTGCAGCCTCTTCGGCCTTGGTCTCTTCAGCGTCGTCAATCTTGGACTCGTCGTCCGAAAAGTCGCTAGCCTTGGACTCGTCGTCGTCCGGTTGGTCGCCATTGGGCTTGCGGTCAGGTGTGCCGCGAAGGGCATCTGTGCTGGCGTTGTTGCCGTTGGCCTCGTTGCCAGACTTGGTCGGGTAGGACGCCACAGACGGCGGGCCCTCCTTACGCTCGGTGCGGTACTCGTCCTCCATAACGAACACGTTGCTACGAATTTTGAGAAGCTGGTCCCAGCCGATCTTGGCCGTCATCTCCGTAAGAATCTTGTACGCCTGCTTGAAAGTGCCACGGTAGCCGGAGGCGCGCAGGTTCATCAGGCTGGGGTCGACCTGCTCGTTGAACCGTGCCTCCATCTCGCTGTCGATCTCGTCCAGGCGCGTCTCCGGGAGAATAGGCAGTGTGACCTCCTTCGGCTCTGGCATCATAGGCGCGTCCTTGTCCTGGTATGTGAACATAGGGCACGAGTTGAGTGTGGTCAGCGCATTCTCCCAGTCCTCCTGGGCAACATAAACTTCGGCCAGGCGGGCCCAGGTCTCGAACTCGCTCGGTGCGGCAATTGTGCCACGGTCGGCGCAGCCAAGAGCCATCTGCAGGCGAGCTTCTTTTTGCTCGGGGCTGGCAGCTGTGCGTGCTTTCCGCAGCAAAAAGGCGGCCTGTGTGTCGAGCATAATATGGTCCATTGGCTCGAGCTTGAGGGCCTCGTAGAGGACGCGCACCCCCTCAACCTCCTCGTTGCCCATAAAGAGCACCTTGGCCAGGAGCGAGGCGACCTCGACGTTCTGTGTCTGCAGCTTCTGGAAGAGGTTGATGCCGGAGGCATAGCGGCCGGTGGTCTCAAAGTATTTGAGGAGTCCGCTGACGAGGTGGTTGGAGACGACGGTGGGCACTTGGACGGTCGAGTCGGAGCCGAGTTGCCAGCCTATATGTATGATTAGTATCAGTCAATGTCGCTAGCTCCACCCAACATGTTGGTGCCTTCGTACCTCTGAAGAACAGCTGCTCGGCGCTGCTCAGGAAACGGTGCTCGGTCTCGGTACTCGTGACAGGGTTAAATCGCCGCACACCCATAATCTTCCGTATTGTCTCACCACTACCATCGTCGGCGTAAGAGTATGCACGCAGCACGCTGCAAAGGTAGGTCTCAAGCCACAAGTCGTCAGTGGCCTTCTTCTGCTCGCCGCGCTCGTCGACAAAGTAGCTCTTGACGGTACCGGGAATCGAGACATGCACGCGCATGTCCAGGCGTGAAAGCGCATTGTAGCAACTGCACGCCATATGTTAGCCAAGAATCGTCCTCCTCCAATAGCGGTTTCCTCGCCCATGTGTGTGCAGATGTCCAATCGTACCAGTAGAGGCCCTCGGTGATCTTCGTAGTGGCAGTTGCGCCGGGTTCGCGGTAGGTCAGGGTGTTGATGTAAGCTGCGAGACTAGCAGACGAGGATGCGTCGACGCCGGTGACGTGGTGGTAGACACCGATCTAGAAGAACATAACAACCGCAAGTCAGTATCGTGCGCCGACCATCCTCCGGGACCCACAAAGAGATTTAAGCTGTTGCCTACCTGACGACCGTTGCCCCGAATCGGAGCCTTGACGAGATGAACGAGATCGGGCGGGCCAAGCTCGCGGAGGGACATGAGTTGCTCGGTACGGGCCTCAATAGCCTCATGGAGCTCCTCCTCCATAATCCTATAGACACACGACAGTCAGTCTCCCCTTCGAAAGCTACGAACTGAGAAAAAGGGGGGGAGCGTGGGGCTGGTTGGCAGGGAGAGCCAGAGCCGACGAATGCGTGCGGATGGGACGGTGACATACTCGGGAACGGCGGGCGCGACCATCGTGGCAGAGAGCTTGCTGGATGCGCAAGCTCAAGACCCTGGGCGGAAGTTGATATGAGGTGGTGATGTTGACTCGTCGATTTGGAGAACGGTGGAAGACGGAAGCTTTGATGATTTCAGAGTGGTTTGGAGCTTAAGCGGGCGTGCCGCGGAAAGGGTGGACGTGAAAAGAAGCTGTGCACAATTCCAAACAGAGTCGATCTGGCCGTTCGTGAGGTTGGGGTGTCGAGACACCAATGGCGCAGCTATAGTGTGCGGCCAGAGGAGAAAGAGCAGTCGTGTTGGAGGACGCTTTCGGTGTTGTTCTTTTGTTCCTGCCTCCAGCCTCTCGTTTGGGTATCTGCCCTGGGCGGAAAACTGGTCTCAACCCACCTAAAGCCAATGCGCGGCCCCTGTTCCCACAGACCCCTGGCGGGTAGCACTAGCCACACCTAGAGATAGGCCGCCACGTCACAGATGTGGCGGTGCAAAATTTGGACGATTTGGCCCTTTAATGGGGCATCGCGTCTCCTTAGAGCTTCACGCGATCGCCTAGGCTTCAGGGACGTACCCGAAAATTGAAACCTTCCGACATCCCGTAAACACGACTATCGCACGCCCTCCGCGACTACCGGGCGCCAAGATTGGCAGTACGACACGCACCCGGAATCAATTATACTACGAAACATAAACGCATGAGGCAATTGCCGCCATTTTCAAGATGGTAAGTGGCCGGGCGCCGTTACAGTTTCGGAGGCTCCTTTGATTGTTGGTACTAACCATTATCTCTTTCTCTCAGCCCGCGTTCGCGGCCATCAACGTCGAGCCCGAGGACAACCTCGAAGACGAGGTAGACGTCACGCGGCGCATTCAAGTAAGCACCACCCCAGCCCGACTGTATTCGCGCAAACTTCTAACAAGACCTTCTCCAGATCGACGATGCGCTCAAGCTCTACCAGACCGCCCTCAAGTTCCATGCGCAAGGCCCCAAGTCCTTCCCCGAGGCCGAACAGGCATACGATGTACTCTTCAAGTCTGCCATCTTCAGCTACCCCGAGGCAGCCACCGACTACGACCGTGCCGAGCGCCAAACCGACACTCCCCTGACTCCAGGTCCAGCCTTTGTCGCCTCCCTCGACCCAGCCCTTCTCGATGATAACTCCACCGGGAGCAGCTTGCCGCAAGCCTACTACATTGCATACAAAAACCATGCTCAATTCCTGCTAGACAAGGTGCGCCACAAGGCGCGGACATGGCGGGCGGAGGGCAACAAGGGAATCGCGGTCTTTGCTGAGAAGGCCGTCCGAGACGACACGAAGAACGCCCTGGACGAGTTTGACGCTGCTCTGGACCGCGACCCATCTGACGCCGAGCTATGGAGACGCACATCACGCGTTGCGGCTTTCCTGAGGAGTGGGCGCATCGAGCGTTACTGCCTGGAGGCGGCCATTGAGCTGGACGACGATCCGGCGGTCGTTGAGGTTGCGCCTCCGTCTCTTGCCGAAGGATTTGCTGGTGAGCAGCTTCGAAACCAGCTGCAAGACCTCTCAGACGACATCTCGCTCTCTCATCCGATCATGGTGCCGTATCTGCGGAGAGAAATGGCAGCCTCACTCAAGCGATACCTCGACCCACTACCATGGCTTCCGAATCCTACGAAAAATATTGCACTTCCGCCCAAGGCCGTCTCCGACTCTGAATTCAAAGAGAAAGACAGCGTTCGGATCACGATCAAGTTTACAGAGCCTTCCTGGGCAGATCTGGGTCTTGCTTTGGTCAAATCACTAAACGAGCATGGCATCTCCGGCCGCGCTCTCTTTCTTGATGCGCCCAAGATGCCTGACGACCACCAGATCATGCAAATAGAGATTGATCAGCAGCTCTCCAGCTTGCATCAGGATGTTCCGGACGTGGACAGCAACGACAAGACCGCAAAGGAAGTCAAGGCTGAGGAGAGCGGGGAAGCCGAGCTGGAAGAGTCTACAAAGGCCAATGGCTCTTCCATCTCTGACGACAAAGAGGCTGCAACCGCCAAAGACTCACCCGACAACACATCCCAGAAGGATGCAAACAAGGATGGCAGCGCATCGCAGTCTCGCAAGCGGTCGCAGTCAACAGCGGGCCTCCCAGAGGCGGGCGACGACGACCACGCAGACACAAAACGGAGCAAGCGCATTCGCCGACGAGAGACTCTGGCCGAGGTTGCTGCGGATCCTAATGCCGCATTTGCCGAACAGCTTCAGCCCTATCAAGAAGCAGACCAGCACTTGTTCCGTCTGGCAAAACAGCTTCTCGAAAAGGTCGGTGTCGCGGACATCCCGGCACTGGACGAGACCATCGAGGTTTCCGGACAAACAGCAGACCGAATTTCAAAACTGCAGAACCAACTCGCCAAGGACTTGCGCTCTTCCCTCATCACAGCATTCAAAGACGACCGGGCGAGAATTCTTCTCAACAAGAAGGATACCCCCGTGCTCGGTCTGGAAGCATTTCTGGAGCGTGCTAGATCCGGCCACCAGCACCCTCCAGAGCGAGCAGCCTTTGACGAGATGCGGGAACTACGCTCCTTTGTCATAAAGGTCAACAAGGGCTGGTATACCATCCAGGATGTCGTTTATGCATGGATGTCTGCTATGGCGCAGAGCTACGGGTCACTTAAGTGGTCCGAATCCATGAAAACGGTCGTCGTGCAGATGCTCAACACATTCGACGCGCCAATCTTCACGCGTGTTCTCGGCGAGCTCGAACGCTGGCACAGCCACTCAGGTGCTCAGAAGGCGATCGAGGACTCGAACTCAATACCGGCCATGGCCGCTGAGGAAATTCACAGCCTAGTTCAGATGATTTTTGAGCTGTACATCGACATCTACGAGCGCATCACAAACCCCAGCAGTGCCGTGGATGCAACTATTCGGACAGAAACGAAGCTGCGGCTCGACCGCTGGATGAGCCTAGCATCCGACATTGCCCGGTCGTCGCCCCGCAGCGACGCCAATTTGACTTGCCGTTTCTTGTGGGCATCCGTCTTTTCCACAACCCTCACCCCAGGCGTTCCAAGAGACCACATCCTTGCCTGCTGGGAGAGCTTGCGCCAGACTCTCTATGAAGAGCAAGAAAAGGGCCAAAAGATTGAGGTGGTGCTGCCGAACAACGCAGTCATGCCAGATGTGTCCTATAAGGCTGCAGATCGTGAGATCAGCAAGCTCACGACCATGGACTTCTTCCTCTCTCTCTTCCAAGAGGAGTTGAAAGACCCCGTGGTCATCATCGACAAGCTCGAGCCAGTGCTGAACCCGGACTCTGTCTACGTTCCCATTAGTGACGAGGTTGCTGGCGAGCAGAAACCCATTTCCGAGTGTGCTTCCACAGAGCTCCGCGATATGTGGAAGTTCCTCCGGGGCAGCAACACTGAGCTCCGTCTTTTCCTCTGGACTCGGTTGGCCGACGCTTACAAGGAGATTGACTACCCAACAAAAGTTTTGTCCTGCTACCTCCGGTGTATCGAGATGGTCGTCCGCGACCTGGAGAGCGAGCAATACCTTTCGACTCCGCAAGAGTCCACTAGATTGCAGACGTTCATGCTTCTTCTCAAGACGATAGACGAGATGACCATACAGACGTTGCATATGGCTGTCAACGATCCCCAGGCATTCGAGGTCATCGATGAAGAGCACGTACGGTCATCAGCAACCGCCCTGGTCCGTATCAGCTGCATGCTTCATGTTGCTGCTCTGCACGAGGATGAAGTCCGCATCGGCATGTCGTCCAACGCCTCCAATACCCAAACATTCCACTCTCTTCAGAACAAGCTGCGCGAAATGCAGGTGCGGACATGGAGTCTCCAGTATAGTATCCTGAAGACCGGTCTCAAACTCATGGCAGCCACTTCTGCTGCAGAAGTCCGCGCATCTGCTATTCCTTCAACACCAGGGTCAACACCAACCTCGTCCCCGATGCCTGTCACTCCCACCAAGACGGGTTCACCAACTGGGAACGAGACACCACTGCCGCCTGTTCTGCCGTCTATTCAAGTCGATCTCGCCGACCTCATTGGCGCCATTCACCAAGTTGTGGGCTCGCGCAAGTACTGCAAAGCATCCAACAAGATTTTCCTCCGTCTGGCACGTGCTGAACTACTGAAGATGAAGGGCATCGATAACTGGGAAGATTACCTTGGCCAGGTCCTCTACGATCTCCACGGTATCAAGCTTGGTGTGGGCTCGTTCGAAGTGCAGGAACACGGTTGCCCCATTGAGAAACTGGAGCGGAAGAATGCGCTTGCACTTGTCGACAAGGTTATGGCCCTTGCCAGTGGCATGCAGATGAAGGACCTTCTCAAGTCTGATCTCAAGAATACCATCGAGCAAATGCAGCAGGCCATTGGCCAGACACGGTCGACGAGCCAAATGATCCACAACCTCCGCTACTTTACCGAATACCTAAAGCGTCCCATCCACCCCATGCGGCTGTACGAGGCGTGGAAGGGCGTTGTGGAACTCGACACGGTGTCTGCGACCACGCCCGATACCGTGCTGGCGCGCACCGGCTGGTTCTTCCTCATGGGGATGGTCGCCCTAACCAAATTCAAGGGTGTCGACCTCAACCGGCGCCAAACACCAGGTGCTACCGATGATCTTCGCGTTGGCACGCAGTACTTGCGTCTGCAGCTGCAGCTGACCCCGAACCGGTGGGATGCGTGGTTCCGGCTGGCTGAATGCTCCGACTACGATCTAGACGAGGCCGTGCTCTGGTCTGCCGAGAAAATTAACAAAGATCGCGCCGAGCTCGTCAAACTCCAACGCAGCGCCATCCACTGCTACACACTTGCCTTGTCCTACTACCACGCCGACCCTAACGAGCTCTCTGAAAACGACTTTGACGCCGTGCACGACCTGTATGCTGACTTTGGTCTGCGCATGTACTCGAGCAGTCGCGAGCCGTTTGCCATGGAGTGCTTCCACCACTCGCAACATGAGCGCTGGTTTATTGCACCGGACCACATGTCGACCTACAAGAAGCTACAGCACGGCGAGATGTCGAGCTACATGGTCTGGAAGTACGCGTCTGGCCTCTTCCGCCGTGCTCTTGCACGGCGTGCCAAGGACTGGAAGAGCGCATACATGCTGTCCAAGTGTCTGTGGAAGATGTACCAAAAGCCCATTGACGAGCTGCACCCACATGAAAAGAACTCGCACCCCTCGATTGACGCCATTGTCCGTTCCCTGGAAAAGGCCATCGAGGTGGTTTCGCTGCTGCCCAAGCCTCGACATGGCCAGGATCCGGTGCTGGAGCCGCACTACAAGATTGTCTCCGTCATTGACAAGCTCGTGCGCCGGGGCGAAATGCACGCCCAGGCGGCCGCCGATATCCTGCAACGGCAACCGTACGCCGTCCAGCACGGTGAGACGGTGTCCATCACCAACATGACCGAGTGGGACGACTTTATGGTGAAGTCGCTCCAGCACTTGCGCGACAAGGACAAGTCCAACTGGCAGCACCGAATGGCCATCCGCCAGGCACGGATTCTCTTTGGCGATTGCGACCTAGTTGAGGACGCTGTTCCGGCCATTGAGGAGATGGAAGTTGACAAGGAGCACAACGCAGACGATACCATTGTGATAGAGTTTGATGCTGCTGCCGATGCCAACGGTACCAACGGTGCATCAAAAGAGACCAAAGACACCGATAATGACGCCGCCAAAGCCGCTACCAAGAGCGACGGCAAAGAAGAGCCTTCAGATAAGCCCGCAGAAGAGGCCAAAGCGACCACAGAAAGTGCAAAGGACAGGGATCAGGAAGGCTCAAAGCCGGAGAAGGAGGCCGACGACAAGGAGGTTGACGACTCAAAGGACAAAGCCGATGGCAAGAAAGACGAATCCTCCAAAGACGCTGCTATCGAAAAGGGGTCCAAATCCAAATCCAAATCCAAGTCTGACAAGCCTACCAAAAAGACACCCGAGGAGCCAGCCGATAAGGTTGGCGACAGCATTGTTGTCAGGTCCTCTCCCAGAGTTGCTGCCAAAGAGGCCGAAAAGGAGGCCGAAAAGGCTGCCGACAAAATCGCCGACAAGGACGCAGACAAGGATGCCGACAAGATGGATATCGACGTGGAGCCGGCCAACAAAGAGGATGTCGACAAGGATGCCAAAGACAATACAGGCACCAAGGACACCAAGGACACCAAGAAGGTCGAATCAAATGGTGCTACGGATATCGACATGGCCGTCGACAAAGATGCCGACAAGGATGGCGAAAAGGCCGTTGCCAAGGCTGAGACCGACCCGGAAGAAGCCGTGCGCAACGAAAAAGCTCAAGCGGCCTTCTCTGTGCTACGCGAGTCCATGTTCACCAAGACGATGGTGATGAATGTGTGGAAGTGCGACGCCGAGCGGCCCGGCCGGCACCATGTGTTTACCGAGCAATACATCCGGTTTATGACGCGGCTTCTCGTGGTGCTAGACGATCGCATTAACCTCGAGGCGCTGCTCCGGCGAATCCGCAAAAAGGGCGCCGACTTTTACCATTTCAACGACTTGTGGCAAACATGCGTCGTGAGCTACCTGCGGCTGCTCCGCAAGTACTACAAGATCCCGCACGGAGCCGACATTGCATTCAAGAATGTCACGCCTGAGGAGTTTGAAATCTATGCGGAGCGCATTTCCAAGTGGGTGGAGGAGAAGCCCGACATGGACCACCACGCACTCAACGCCATGCGGGAGGCCATCGAGATCAAGAAGCTCAACGCAGGTCTGCTTAAAGGCGGCTCCATTGACGACCTCATCAGCGACTGCTACAGCGCTATCTTTGCTGACGTCGGCCGCACGCTCCCCGGCGAGGATCCGACCAAGATTGTCGAAGAGCGCCATCGGAAGCTGCGTGAGGAGGCTGAGAAGGCTGAAAAGGCTGAACGGGCAGAGCGCGCCGAAAAAGAGAAGCAGGCGGAGGCGGCGTCGTCGACCACAGCGGCGATAATGCTGTCGTTCAACCTGCTGTCTGACCGAAACAACGGTGCGGACAAGGACAGCATCAACGGCATCTCTCGTGCGGGCTCCGAAGCCCCTGGTGGCCTATTCGCCTCCGAAAAGATGGAGCGAACAGGCTCCGGCATGGGCGGCGACCACCCCCACCGCCGCGGCCGTGCCCCTGGTGTGCGCCGTGCCGACATCCTCCGAAAGGCCGAGCAGCTGTCGACACTCCTTGGCGATATCATTGCCAAGACGGGCGGTCCTGGTGCGTCGTCGTCCGGTGCGGGTGGCGACGGTCATGGCTCTTCGGGCACCAACATGCAGTCTCGCCGTGGCGGCGATGGCCCTGGCGAGCGCGGTGGCATGAGCCGCCGGTCTACACGTCTGGGCTCGTCGTCGAGTGCGCGCAACGACCTCAACATGAACAGCGTGGAAGGTCTGGGCGGCGGCGGCGGTGGCGGTGACAGCAAGGACGGCGATGGCAGTGGTAACGACGGTGAAGAGGGTGTCAGCACGCGCGGCCGGACGCGTAGCACGCGTAGCAAGAGCCGCCACCGGAGCGCAGGCCCGGGCCAGAATGGCGACGGCGACGGCGCCAACGACGACACTGAAATGAAGGACGTCGATGAGCGTGATGAGGATGGCGAGGATGAAGAGGACGGTGGCGACGTCAAGAACAACAACTCCAAAGACACCAAGAAGTCCGGCAGTAGCGAGGCCGGCTCGTCGCCCCATGCTAGCGCCAACGACTGGGCAGACGACGAGAGCGAACTCAGCGAGCTCAGTGACGTGCCACCCGACTATGAGGACAATGCGCCCGAGTCGATGCTCTTCCCGAACCTCCGGCGCAGTGAACCTGCCGAGACTGCCGATAACAGCGCGGCCGAAGAGGAGGAGGAGGAGGAAGAGGGAGGCGAGGAGGAGGAGGAGGAAGAAGAAAGTGGGGCGGAACAAGAAGTAGGCGAGGAGGAGGAGGAGGAAGGTGAAGAAGAGGGCGAAGAAGGCGCCGAGGTAGAAGAGGAAGAAGATGAAGAGGGTGAGGAAGATGAAGAGGGAGCAGAGATCAAAGAAGAAGAGGAGGAGGAGGAGGAAGAAGAAGACGGCGCGACCGCCATCGAGGGCGAGGAAGGTGCCGAGATTGATGAAGATGAGGACGAGGGTGAAGACATTGGGGAAAGTGGGGAAGAAGACGAGGAGGAGGAGGAAGACGAAGAAGAGGGCGACGAGGAGGAAGAAGAGGAAGGCGAAGAGGAAGGCGAGGAAGAGGGCGAGGAGGGCGATGACGAAGAGGAAGAGGAAGAGGATGAAGAGGCCGAAGAGGACGACACAGTCGAAGTCGCCGGCGAGGACGTGGAGATGGAGGACGACGACAGAGAGTCCAGTGTGGCTCTCGTCGATGTCTAAGACAAGAAACAGGGTTTTGTACAATATTTTGCGGCGGCGTCTTTCAGGTTCTACGGCTGTATTTTGTTCTTGCTATTTCATTTGTATTTCGACTGTATCTTATTGTATCACCGTACCGGGTAGTGGCATGGCTTTTATCGGGGTAGGACGGTGCACTGGTAGTCCATATATTGCTTTTCATCCTGACTTTGGTTTTGAATTCGGCCCGAGCCTTTGCCCCATCTTTCAACTTGAGTCGCTCTACGGAGCACGCAATCCAATATTCAGGAAGCACACTTTCACGACCACACACACATCACACATCAATCGAGTTTGCATTGCTGTCTTTTCCTGTCGGGTTCTTCAAGTCTTTGAGGTATATCCAGAGTAAAGTGGAAAGGGGGGAACAAAAGAAACAAAATGACCGCAGAACGACTGCAGAAAACGCTGGGCGCAAAACGCTGCAAAGAACCGCCGGCTGTCCACACCAACCAAACCTTCCGCCTACTATCCACCGCCCGTGATCCAATCATCTTGTCCTTCCTCCGTTCCGTTATTCACCCCCGACCGCCGTTGTAGTCGGCGCCACCGGCCTTGCGCAGACGGGCAACAATGTCGGCCTCGGCCAGATCGGTCTTGCGGTCGTGGACGTCGACCTGGATGCTATGGTGGCGCAGGACCTTCTTGACCTCGCCGGTCTCTATGCTGACACGGGCCTTGCGCATAATCTTGGTCTGGCTGCCGATCCAGACGACCAGAATAAACTTGACGCGGGTGGACTCGGAGTCGTTGGCGTACTCGACACGGGCGTAGCCGTATTGCGCCTGGGTGTCGTCCAGCTTCTCGGCGAGCTCCGAGAGACCGCCCTCGCCCGTAGCCAGCAGGCCGAGAACGCCCTTCTTATCGGGCAGGTCACCAACAAGGAGCCAATTGGAGGCGTCCTTGTCAGACCGGACAGCATCATAGGCGGCCTCGATGGCCGGGTCCTGGAGACCGCTCATTGGGACGAATTGGGGGTGGTGGTGGTGGGGCCCGAGACGGGAGGAGGAACAGATGTCGAGAAATCGAGGGAAGGGGGCTGGCCCGGGAGACGTTGTCAAGTTGTCGAGTTGTCGAGAGAACAGAGGCGGAAGAGTGAGGGGGGGTCCCGAAACGGAGCAGTTTCACGACACGAGGCCACGCCAAGCACACCGCAGTATTATGGTACTTACAATTAACTACTGTGTACCGTACGGTGACTGCGACCGGCGCTGGAATCAAGGGCCCTGCCAGCCTGTCACCCACTACTAGCAAATTGGTGGCAGCAGACTCACACCAGTCACTCCCCGCCGGATACGCAATCGTGTTGGCCAATTGGTGCAATTGGTGGCTGCTCTAGCCCCTCCTTGGGGGGCCTCAGAGGGCCTAGCCGCGCCAAACTAGAGGCCGAGAGGCCTGGCCAAGCCCAGCAATCTTCAGGGGTCGGCTCCCTCTTGTGGCTGAGTTGTGGCGCCAGAAAATCGTTGGTAGACCCTATCACGCCCCGCAGTGGTGACGCTGGAGAATCCCTGGGCAGTGAGGTCACTCACTGCCTGTTGGCAGACGCCGTTCATCAAGCTCTTTGCAGCTATATCTGCCCCGCCAAAGCCCGAGCACGGCCTGAAGCTTGGAGAGTCATCAGGGTAGATCCGGTGCATATTTTTGTTGCCTTCGAGCCTTCCTTTCTTTATTAAAGCCTTTCTTGCCTCCCTGCCTAACCAAAACATTGAACAGTCAAAATCATTATCCTTACAATTTTTTACGAGAAAGACCATTATTTTATCCAACAACATCCAAAGTCTTTGCACTCTCTCCTGCGAACACCCAGACACATTTTGACTCGACAACGTCCAGCCGTTCAAAGTTTCCTGTGTTCTGCCTCCTCACCTTCAAATCGACGATCTCGCAACATCTTCAATATCTTCAAAACCGAATCAGATTAGCCCTCCCACCACAGCCAATATGTCGTCATCCAAGCGTATTGCAAAGGTTTGCCAACCCCCTTATGCATCCTCTCTCTTTCTGCTTCACAACCTGACTTTTCTTTTTCTCTTCTCGCCAGGAGTTTGCCAAGTGCTCGGCCAACGCGCCCGCAGGCATGACCATCGAAATGCCCTACCCGGACGACATGAGCATCTGGCACATCACCCTCAAGGGCCCCGCCGCCACCATTTATGCCAAGGGCAACTTTGGTCTCGTCGTCACCCTTCCCGACAACTACCCCTTCAAGGCGCCCGTCGTCACGTTCGCCACCCGCATCTACCACCCCAATGTCACCAACGATAGCGCCGGCAACATTTGCCTAGCTATGCTCAAGACGGACAACTGGAAGCCCGCACTCCCCATGACGGAGGTGCTCGAGGCTGTGCGCAACCTGCTGGTCGAGCCACAGCCGGACGACCCGCTGGAGGCACGGATTGCCGACGAGTACCGGACACAGCGCGAAGAGTTTGACAAGCAGGCGCTGGCGTACGTGGAGAAGTACGCCAAGGGTGCACCCAAGTTCCCACCGCGGGGTGAGGCAGGAAGCAAGGCGTAGGAGCCTTCTACGACTACCGATACGACTCCAGGCGCATCTGCTGTTGCGTCTGATAATAGGTCTACTCGTGCAACTCGCTCTGCGGATCAACACGCGACTAGTCGCACATTTCGTGCATATTCTCGTGATTATGCTGCTCGTCAGGCCCGTCTTTTGGATCTTGTCGTGTCTCATGAAGCCGTTGATCAGGCTCGTCTTCGGGGCCGTTTCGCGGCTGCTGGATTGTCTTCTCGGGAGTATCCTTTTATGGCTCGTCTTGCGGCTCGTCATGCATCTGAAGATGCAATTTATGGCGCACCTGCCGGTGCGTCCACTGGCGCGATTGCTGGCACCGGCCCGTCGTCGCCATCACGTCCGCCGCTTCCTCCTCCTGGAAGTCGCGAACGCCGGAACTTATTGAGGGCGCATGGCATGTTGTGAATGACGCCAGAATGAAAAAGCAATACCAACTACCCTGCCTCAGAGTAGACAATGCGCGGTTGTTTTTGTCGGCTATTCTTTAGACTTCGCTATTCCTGACTTTCTTTTCCAACTTCTTCATTTTCGTTTTGTATTGCCTTTTCAAATGGGTTTATCACTGGGAAAGTTTTGTTTTATGCTGGGCGAATCAAGGAGTCTGTTTCCGATATTTATTATTCTTTCTTTTTCTTTTGTTTTGTTTACACGAAGTTCACCTAGCAAGCCATACCACACGATTATTGATTTTATATGCTTTTAAAAGGAGCAGAAAAGAAAAGGGGACGAATTGAACTATACATTTTAAGTAAACTTTAAAACTGATCTGTATTGCCTGTTGACTCGAGGCTGCGTAGCAAGCGCCCTTTTTGGGACGACCGATACACCTCTTGATTCGGCAAATGAAAATCACCGAAATCGGGTAAACCGCGCCGACTCGGAGTGGGTGTATGAGGTCGTATGGCTTTGGAATCTAACTGCGGGAGTCTCTGTTGTCGTTCGTTTTATGCTTGGTACTAATTTCCATCTTCCATTTATCACTTTGCTCCATCTTTCTCAGATAAATCCTCAATTTATCGCACTTCATCACCCATATCATCACCATCTCAACACGACACACGTCATCATCAATCATCTTTAACATGGCCGAACCTACTCCAACTCCCGCTCCTGCCTCGCCTACTCCGGCTGCCGAGCCCGATGGTCTCGTCATCCGATGCCAATGCAACGTCGTCCGTCTCCGCACATCAACGCTGCGTCCGATTGGCATCGCGCACTGCCATTGCACGAACTGCCGTCTTCAGTCCGGGTCTGCCTTTGGCACGTCTGTCTATTTCCCACCCGCCAAAGGTTTCTACCCGCTGGAACCGTCCTTGATTGCAGAAGGCGGGCCGGTGGGCTATTTTAGTCACGGCACCGACAGCGGCAACACAATGTACTGCTACTTTTGTCGGGCCTGTGGATCACGCCTTATCCACGCAGTCATCTTGGCCGACGGCACACTGCGGCAGACCGTGTCAGTAAAGGGCGGCGCCATTGAAGATCCAGACGGCGTCCTCGACTGGGCGAGTGCCAAGCACATTTTTGTGCGTTCTGCAGTGATTCCATTGTCGCCGAGCTGGGAGACATACGAGACAACAATTGCCAACGGGCCGACCAAAAAATAGGTTGTCTAGTTGAAAAGACGAAGTGTTCGGCGACAGAATCGTCGACGAAGCCCTTCATAACTTGATAAAAAGAGCGCCGTTCAACCAATCAGATAAATGGTAAGATGGCCGAGCGGTCTAAGGCGCTAGCTTCAGGTTCAAGACGAGAATTTCCGGATTCGAATCGAACAACGTGAACATGCTAGTCTCGCAAGAGGCGTGGGTTCGAATCCCACTCTTATCATCTCTTTTTTGTCCTTTTTTTGCTACTTTTGTGACAAGCCTATTGGGAGGGTCTGACTTATCATGCTGTCGTTGTTTTGGTTTGCTTTTTGCTGGAAAAGGGAAAGGAAAGGCATCAAGCGAGGTGTTTGAGAAGAGTAGTATCACAGTTCAAAAATGAAGTTCAAAAGTAGTTTCTAGGAACGTTTTTGTTTGGTTGTTTATCTAGGGGGTCGTCTCATCACGTCTGTCCAGCAGAATGTGCTTGCAGGTTAAAAAGGCTATCTATAACGCATGATGCTCGTTCAAGGGTATTCGTCTTTCCATGCCAAAATGTCTCTTAAACAAACAGGCTCACAGGTAACATCGTCAGTCCGCAAAACCATACTTTGCTCCTCCACTTTCTCTTACTTCTTCAACTGGCCTGCTGCGTTCACCAGCGCCTGGTAGCCACGCAGGTTGCGGACGATGCGAATGCCAAACATGAAGACAAACAGAACCGCCGTCATGGCAGGCACCAAAATCATGCCCAGGAAGGGATACTGGCGATATGCTGGCACGTTCTCGCGACCGCCAACCAGCAGGCCCTTGATGACAGTGTCGAAGCTTTCCGGCTTGTACTTGGTGGCCACTTCCTCGAGGCGATTGTCGACAATGGTAGCAATGGCGTTGGCAAAGGTGCCAGCGACAGCGAGGAGGCCGAGTCTTTGGTAGACGTCAAAGAGCTGCCAGCCGTAGGCAATGCCGTCATCCACGAGGGCCAGGAGACTAGAAGCAAGGCCAGTGGCCACGGCCAAGGCAGCACCGACACCGACAACAAAGGAGATGATGAAAGAGGTGACGGCGATAGCCAGCGGGTAGAGCAGCTCACGGAAGCGTCCGCCGAGGGTCTTCTTGCCAGGAGGAGGCGGTGATGAAGAAGGGGTGCCGGCATCCGGAGGAGGAGGAGGCGGAGGAGGCATAGACTCGTCCATCTTGTGAGAAGTATTTGGCGGGACGAGAAGAGGACGAGGGGGAATAGCAGGCTGGGCGTCCATTGTGATGTTGCGTGGTGAGCGTGGCTGGTTGATATGAGAAAATAAAATGCAGAGGTGCGTAACAATATGGGTTCGGGTGATAAGGTTCAATCCAGGATGGTCAAAGAGAATGTAGGATGCCGAGGCCGTGTTGTGATGAGAAAGGAGATGATCAAAATAGAGACAAGGAGGACAACAAAACATAAAGAACAACAAATACTCAGTAAACAGAAGGTACGATAGAGAAGGAAGGAACGGCGGACTTCATGACTTTGTTTACCAAGCAACACGTTTTCGATTTTCAAAGATGGAAGGCACGACCACCACATTCTGTCCAGTACCGATGTCAACAATGCTCTTTCCTCAGATGTATACAAGTCGTATTTACCCAAGATGTAGGGATGCACCTGCCACGATTGGTTTGGCTCGAAGCTGTAGCTGTAGACGGGCGCTGGAATGTCACAGGCACACTGCAGTTGTTAGTTTGTGTACAAATTGCTGAAAGAAAGGTTGGGGT
>JANSLP010000407.1:0-26184 GCA_029298735.1 Ophiostoma sp. CBS 140.51
TACTAATTCGCAGGCATTTAGAGAATAAACTTTTATTGACAGCCTCCTTGAGACATATTACTCTTACTAGCGGTAGGGTTGCAGACCACTCTCTCTTCAAAATACAATTCGCTCCTTATCTTTTCAATACTCTCAGCATTTTGTTTACATGATAAAAATGTTTGGATTTGAACCAGCCCAACGTGCACAGGAGAACATTCATAGCGTGCTCTTATGAGACAATCGCAAGCGATGCTGCACGTTCAAGAGGAGCATGATTGGGAGAATGAATGGAAACTGACGAGGGTAAAAATCTAACGAATCGAAAACGTGATCTCGTGAGGTCCAACAGAAGACGCGAGACACCGCAAAGAGCGATGTGCATCACGGATTACTATTTCGGGGCGGTAACAGCTGAGACGATCGCGTCCCTTGCGCCGCGCCGCTGGAAGAGGACCTAAAAAGCTCGAAAAGTCCAAAAAAGCCCCTGTCCCTTGCATCGTGGGCTCGGTTTTCACGGGAGAGATGGCGCTAGAGGCAGGGGTTGACGTACCGCTAACAGGAACGAGCATCCACCAAAACGGCAGTCACATCCTTTTCGTGGATTCAGCTGAGCTTGACCCCCTGCGATTTGCCCTCCCCAGGAACGTGAGGTGACCAACACGTCGGGTTTCGTTCCGTCCAGTTGGTTCCTTTTCTCCCATGTCGTCTTCTGCTTTTTCCCCTCTTGTTACCTTCTTTTCTTCCTTGCTTTCTGTTGGTCACATCTCGTCACAAAGTTGATGAAATGCAGTTTGAAATGACCGTTGGAAGAAGAATGGGAAAGAGTGGACAGAAAAAGGAAGCAACGTTCAAAACAAGAAGACAGAAGAACAAAAGAAGAAATCAAATGCCTAGCACCAAGCCTTCCACCCACTTGTAAGATCGACATTGCCGTTGCCTTTTTCAACGGTCGAGCTGAGCCCAAACCTGAACACTCCTGCATCAAGAAACTAATCCCACGCAAGGGAGAACGGGACAGCACCAACACTTGGGAAGTGCTCAAACTCGTACAGGTAATTTCCAAACATGTACTTTCTCATTTAGATATACACTTGTACACAGATTTTGTGGATGCAGCCCAAGAAAAGAAGCGATTCGCGGTGCAGCACAATGTCCTACGTCGTGCATATCTGGGTGGGACAATGATGGCAAGTGTTGCTATGTTGGTAGGACGAAGACATGGAATCGCGTTCCGCACTCGCACTTGCACTGCACGAAACATCTCATTTTCTGTTGCCCATCTCTCCTTGCCAGTTGGGGGCTGTCTCGTTTTGTCTCGCTTTCCCAGTAGTCTGTCTCTTCCGTCGCTGTGTCTCGCATCTCAACGCCCCTTACTGCCATGCCTGCCGGCCACGCGGACCATGCTGACCACGCAGGACACGCATTTTCGTTTTCATTTTCTTGCCAACCCATCGTAATATATACGGTGACTGCCTGTCACACTCTCGTCACTTCTTTCCCCCATTCTTCTCTCCTCTCCAAGCCCAACGTGTTTCTCTTTCTTCTTCCTTCTTTTCCATCCATTGTTCTTTTTCTTCTCTCTGTCTTCTTCATCGTGGTGATCGCCAGACGATCCCTTGGACGTTGCTCGCGTTCAAATCTCACCTCTTCAACTTACCTCTCTCATCTTTCTCCTATATCCCACCGCTCCTCACACAGCCGTCACAATGGGCTTTGACGCCTCCCACCTCAGCCGCTCCTCGTCGGCCTTTTTTGCCTCCATCATCGCCTTCTTGTCCAACCTGCTGTCTCGCTCGCCTCGCACACCAGATACAAAAGATCAGCCTGCCTCGGAGGTGTCTCAGATCTCACCTTCCGATAAGAACAACGCCGCTGACGCCAAAGATGCCACTGCCGCCGCCACAGTCACCGAGGGTACTGGTACTTCCACGCCCGAGGAAGAACCGACAAAGAGTCTGACCGCCGCCGAAGCCTTTGACAGTGTTGGCCCAGCCTATGAGGATGCCTTCAAGGGGCTGCCCACGCAGGCCGCCGCCATTGACTGGCTTGTGGACCACCTCAAGGAGAAAAAGGTCGAGAAGGGCAAGATTGTCGATGTGGGCTGCGGCACTGGCCGCCCGGCCTGCAGTGTCCTTGCCGATGCAGGCCACGATGTGCTGGGTATTGATATTTCCGAAGCCATGTTGGCGGCTGCCCGCGAGCGGGTGCCCAATGCCCGTTTCGAGCTTGTGGATGTGCGGCCCTTTATCGAGCGGGAGACCGCCGCTGGCAAGCAGGGTACTCTTGATGCCGTCACCGTCTTCTTCTCCTTGATTGCCGGCGTCACGCAAGACGACATTCGTGCTGTCCTCGCTGGTCTTGCCGGTCTCCTCAAGCCCGGTGGATTCTTGGTCTTCTCCACTGTCCCCATCCCCGTCAACAACGCCGCCATCAAGTGGATGGGCCGTCCCGTCGTGGTGTCGAGTCTGTCGCCCGAGGAGGGCGTCGCTGCTGTCAAGGCGGCAGGTCTGGATGTCAAGTACGATGCCGTCACCAAGTTCACGCCCAAGGGTGCTGATGCCGGTATCTGTGCGGCGGACGAAGTGTGGGAGGAGTCGCACCTGTTTGTGTATGCGCAGAAGCCGGCGGCGACGGCGTAAGTGTGTACTCGAGCGAGACGAGAGGGTTCATTGTTGTCGATGTGGAAGTAGGAAAGGACAATGTCAGGGACTTGGGTGGGTGAGTTGAGATTGTACAACAGATTAGGTGTGGTGGATCCCAGTTGGGGTTGAAGAAAGACAAGTCTCGTAAAGAGAGACGGCGAATATCACGACCAGAGGGATGACTTGGAAAGATATGGATGCCCTGCAAACCTTTGTATTTGCTGTTTTGTGTACTGTTTGTTGCATAGTCACATTATACGAATTTAATTGTACATTAACTCTTCACTGGCATCTACTCCTCACTTAACTTGCGCGTTCTACACATCCTCGGATCGATATAACACCGAGACGTGACACCTATGCACATGCAATGCACATCTATGAGTCGTTAGTTCTGCACGTCCTGTACGTCTGACAGTTACCCCGACCTGTTTACATGATGAACAAACGGCACACTTTCCGGATGAGAGCAGCGGCAGATCTTGTTGAGAGACTGAGGAAGATGAAGTTCAACAAGGTTGAGAATCACAGACAGGCGCACGGAAAACGACAGGTCCGGGCTACATTGTAGCATATCCGCCGAGTTCTTCTGCATTCGAATACCCCGAAGAGAGGGAGAGAAGACACCCTTATACTGAGGATGTCCGGAAAACAGACAGCTCCGTCGGAGTTTGTTTGGTGTGTTTGATGTCAGTGTGAGCGACATGGGGAAGTTAACTTCCGGGATAATTTTTCTTCCTACAAATAATCCTTTGTTTCCAGATATCCCCAGGCCTTGAGCTGGAGACAAATTCGCCTCCTAATTGGCAATATTGGCAGAGAAGAGCTGAAAGAAGTAGAAATATGATTTCACGAGACAGTTGGAGCGCCGGCGACGAGAAAGATTGAAGAGGTTCGTGTCGCTTCACATGGGCCTCGTGAGCTTGAACCAGGAACGCATCATGCGGGGAGAGTTGTATTGAACGGCTGGTCGGTAGCCCGGCGCTGCAAACGGAATTTCTCCGCACTTCCGACATGCCAGTAGTGGCCGCGGTGGTGTGGTTTTTGGCGGTGTTTGTGGTGCGAGATGTGGTATTAGCCTTGTCTGTGCGTCGTTTTGAGGGGACGAAGCCCGTCTCGTGGCGTTTTTGCGGAGATATTCCTCTCTAAAAACTCAAATGGAGTCAGGACATTGACTACCGTGCTGTTGAGCAGCCCCCCTCGCTCTTCCTTCTCCGTGATCAAGACGAGGAGTCTTGGGGTGGGATCGCAAAGAAGGTCCAGAAGAAGAAACATTGCCCAAAGAGGCAATCTTATACTCTCTATCCCAATATAGAAAAATAGTCGAGAAAGGTAAAGAGGGGGTGTGAAAGGCTGAAAGAAGAGAAGAGACAAAAGACTGAGAAACAGTCTAAGATCAAAGACAAGGAAGGGCACATGAGTTCACAGCACATAAATAAAAAAACGAAAGCGTGAAACATCTCCCGAGAGGGAGGGTCGAGGCAGCAAAGATATACTCGTGGCAGGCGTGGCATTTCCCACCACCCTGGAACCGGTTCCAGGAAAACAAACGTCCAGTTTGCCAGCCGAGCAACCCATGCGGCCGAGACAAGGGACAGAGGACGGACGAGAGAGATAAAACTGGTTGGAACGAGATGACAAGACCAGCACAGGTCAATGCCCGGTAAGGAGGATGGACGAAAGCAGGGTCGCTCTGTCCCGGGTCCAAACAGACATGCTCATCGTACCATAGTCCACTAACTACTGGTTGATGAATCAGTCGTGGATAACGGGGAGTGTCAACGCATTAAAGAAGACGAAGGATTTAACGGGACGTGCATGTCGGTGCTGATATGAATTTTCTGGAAAAAAAAGAAAAAGGCATCCTCGAAAGTATCCTTGAGATATGACAGCTCCTTTTTGTCTCGTCTTGTTCCCTCTTCCGTTGCCTTCTCTCTACAGATCTATTTACACTCAGCCCAGAGATTCAGAGCCACGGTCGAGGAGTAAAGACTGTAAAATAACGACAGATGCACAGCCCTCATGTGTCAAGCAGTTCAAGAAGAAGTTAGACGTTAGAATGTATTGACAGCCTTGGAGTCAATTTTGGCCAACGGATAATGCGAAATGTGACGAATCTATCCTAACCCACCTCTCAGGAAGATAGGTTGTTTCCAGCGGTCTGGTCCTTTGCCACTCGTTTAGCTCGCAGCATCACCCCCCCTAACCGTTTTGTTTTGTAGAGCTCAAAAAGAAAATCAAATACACTCCGGTAGCCAAAGGGGCAAAAAGAAATTCCTTTGCGTCGGCCGGGAATCGAACCCGGGGCCTGTCGATGGCAACGACAGATTTTACCACTAAACCACCGACGCTTCTTTGGAAGCGGATCGCTTTTGTTGTGGAGAGCGACGCTTCTCGTTAGGATTTTGTAAAGGTCTACAACAATGGTGGAAGGCAGCTTTGTAGACACCAACTCTGTAACTCTGCAAGACAACACACATCTTCAACAATATCTTCGAACGGATGTAGGTTTATGGTAGGTGTGCTAAGTATAAGTTTTCTCGCTTCTCGGGTGGCGAGAGCCGGACATAAAAGAAAAACAGGTCGTAGCCTAACAAAATCACTTGCGAATACGACGGCAACAAGGCAAGAAGGAAGGCGATGCAACCTTTTTTTCTTTTCTTCACTGTCTGGCCCTCGTTTTCGCCTTTCTTGGCTGTGGAGTTGTGTCTTCCCCATGGGGTTCGGGTTTCCCCAGACCCTAATGGTGTGGAAAGGGCCCTGATCGAAATGGTCAAAGCGGAGGCTTTTGATAGGCCGGGAAAATGAACGTCCAGAACCAGTTGACCAAGTCACCACTCAGACGACGCCAGACGTCCACTTTCAATGGCATGGCAGCCCGGGACGGCGCTAGCATGAATAATGTGGATTAAAAGAAATCAAACAGAAGACATGAAGGAGAAAAACAAGACGGGGACGGTGTATCAATTTTAAAGACTAGGATGGAGTTGGGGAAGAGGCGTTGTCCAGATGTACAACGGAAAGGCCGGGCGCGGTCTCGACCCCCCTTGTTCCTTCTCGGTTGACTCCAGAGGCTTTGCTCGCGTGGCAAGGATTGGGGGATGCGGAGGAGAAGGAGAAAAGAAAGAAGCAGGAAAACATGGGGACATGGGGTAGGGCGTAGAGGAGAATTTGCCCAGCCAGGAGGAACGCGTGTTCACGACGTAGACCTCCTTGTCCTCTCTCGGAACGATGTTGTATTCTGTCGATTCTGTATATAAAGGTGGTCATTGCCGCTGATCCCATGACCATATCCATTCTCAGTCCAGTCTCCAGTCTTCAGTCGTTCTCCAGATCTAGACCCGTCTCATCATCATTCTCTAGTCCTTCCTTTATTATTTCTTCTGTCTCCTATATTTCCTTTTTATAATTCTTTTCTCCCTTTTGACCTCAACATGAGTGAAAAACTCGGCGTGGAGGAGATCGACCACTCTCCGCCCTTGAGCGGCCATGGCGACAACATCGACAACGACGGCATTACTGTCGACAAGATGACCACGGCGCACACCGACCCCCTGCAACATGTCCCCTCGTACTCCCGCGAAGGCGACGAGATAGCCCCTGGCTACTGGAAATCGCCGCGGTTCCTGGGCTCTATCCTCGCCATTGCCCTGTTGGCCAACTCGCTGTTCGTCGGCTACTCAATGCCCATCAACATCCTGAGCGTGATTGATGCCGACATTGGCCCCTCGCCCAACATTTATCTCGTGTCTCTGTCGTTTACTCTTGTGTCTGGCGTCTTGCTCTTAATTATTGGTTCGCTCTCTGATATTGTCGGCCGCCGCTGGTTCATCATTGGTGCGCAGACGTTTGGTCTGGTCGGCTCGATTGTGTGTGCCACGGCCAAGAATGTCAACACTCTGATTGCTGGCACAGTCTTGACGGCTGTCGCCGGTGCTGCCCAACAGCTCTACCCTCTCCTGGTCCAGGAGATTGTCCCCAACCAGTACCGTATCTGGGCGCAGGCTTTTATCATGGCGACCGTTGTGCCCACCATCGGTTTCGGAACACTCTTTGCGCGTGCTTTCGTTGCCAACACGGCTCTCGCCTGGCGCTGGTGCTACTGGCTCAACGTTATTGTCTGCGGCATTTCGATTCTGTTGTTCGCCTTCTGCTACTTCCCGCCAGATTTCGAGACTATCAACAAGAACCTAACCAAGATGGAGGAGCTGAAGCGGATCGACTACGGTGGTCTGTTCTTGTACTCGGCCGGTCTTATTCTGCTTCTTCTTGGCTTCAGTAAGTTGTCCCGAAGCTACTCTATTTTATCCCTCTTCTTATACTGACATCCCCAGCCTACGGTGAGGGCACTTACCCCTGGAAGGACGCTCATACGCTCGCGACTCTTATCATCGGCGCCGTCCTCGTCGTGGCCTTTATTCTTTACGGTAAGTTACCACATATACGTGACCTGATAATGTCTACGCACATACTAACCTGCCTGCTTCGCGCCATACAGAAGTCTACGTCCCTCTCAAGCAACCCCTGATCCCGATCCGCATCTTCAAGATCCGCAACGCCAACGCCGCCATGGTCATTGGCTGTGTCGGCCAGATGGTCTACTACGCGCTGAACCTGCTGTGGCCGACGGTGATTCAGACCTTTTTCACCACGGACAACATTCGCATCGGTCTGATTAGTAGCACGACGGGTGCCAGTCTGGCCTTTGGCGAGATTATTGTCGCCCCCTTCTTCAAGAAGATTGGTCACCTCAAGTACCAGCTGCTGGCTGCTGCAGTCATTATTACCACCACCACGGCTTTGATGAGTATTATCGACCAGCACAAGCTCGGCGCCGCCATTGCTTTGACCTTGATTTCTGGCTGTATGGTCGGCGTCATTGAGGCCATTACGATTGTCGTTGTCGGCCTGATTGTGCCGCCCGAGGACATTGGCGTTACCATTGGCTTCTACGCGTCGATCCGCGCCATTACGGGCACCATTGCTCTGTCCATTTACGTTTCGGTCTACTCGGCGCGTCTGCCTGTGTTCTTGGCCCGCGATGTCGTTTCGTATGCCGAGGCGGCGGGTCTGCCTGCATCGAGCGCGGCTGACCTGATTGCTGCGGCTGTTGGCAACGGCACTACTGCTGCGATCAATGCTGTCCCCGGCATGACCCCGTCGATCCTGGAGGCTGTTGGTCTGGGCACTCTGGCTGGCTACCAGGACACATTCAAAGTTGTCTTTTTGGCGACGCTGGCGTTTGGCGGCCTGTCAATTATTTCGGCCTTCTTCATTGAGGATGTTGGTCAGTACCTCAACAACTTTGTCAACAAGACGCTGACGAACACGTCGAAGCGGCCTGACGTGGAGAAGCAATAGAGAGCAAGATAGAAGAATGGACAAGCCAACGCAACGCCGCTAGACGTCGTGAAGGTGTGCTTTTGGAGAAAGGCATGTCTAACATGCCGATGCCGAAAAGCACACTTGGCTGTATTATATAGTACTATCTAACAATGGGATATCGTTTTTCCTTCCAAAACTATATGAACAATCTGTTCCTGTTCCAAGTGCTATCCAACATAAGCGGCCATCTTGCACGCACAAGTATTCACCTTCAGACTGATTACAGAGCCTGTTTACCTCGCGATTCAAAAGGCATGATCAACACCAAAACACCCGCCGCCAAAAACAACGCTCCACTCGTATATACGGGTGCACTTGTCTGCAGGTTGGCAAACATGGCAATGATGGGCGCCATGATGCCAAACACGCGGTTACATGTGGCTGCCAGCGCATTGCCAGTACCTCTCTGCGGTGTCGGGAACAGTTCCGGAGTGAAGCTGTAGAGCACAGCGTACATGATGCTGCTCGAAAAGGAAAAGGCACAGTTCCACCCAAGGAGTGCATTCGACGTCACCGCAGTTGTGGATCCGTACAAAAAGACGCCGGTGACGGCTGTAGACAGAGCCAGAGTGCCTTTGCGGTCGAACCGAGGCAGCTCCACGAGGTAGCCGCCCAATAGCGCACCCGGAACACCCAAGACGGCCACAATCAGCGAGTTGCGGTACGTCAGGTACGTCGAGCCGTCACCGAAATCAGCACCGCGAGTGGCCTGAATATACGGCAAAAAGGCATTGTACAGCGGGTAGGCCAGGCCGATTAGGGCCCAGACGGTCATGATAAGACCCGTGGACAGAGCCAGGCGGCGTGATGCAAACAGTGCCTTGATACGGTCAGCGTCAACCTCGGCCAGTTTGCGGCGGATGGCTGCAGTGGCGTTGGAACGGACAGCTCTGGTGTTGTTAGATGCCGCTGCCGGGTTGATGTAACCCTCGGGCTCACACGCTTGCAGGTCCGCCAGCGTGAGTTCCGACGTCTTGCCGTTGCGCCGGGCCACTTCGTGCACGACACGCACGGCTTCTTCGTCGAGGCCGCGGCCCATGAGGTACTTGGGCGACTCGTAAATGGTAAAGCACAGGAAACGAATGCCAAACATGACTAGTGTGAGTCCACCCATGGCAATGACAAAGTACCGCCAGCCCATGTTGGCGCCACGTGTGCAGTTGCCGGCGGCCGCGACGTCTTCCTGGCAGGTAAAGTTGCCCAACAAAGGCCAAGCAACAAGGTTGGCCACAACTTGCGCCAGGGCCCAGTCGACCGACAAAACCGTCAGCAAATATTGGTGCGACGCGGGCAAAAACTCGAGAAAAATAGCCGAGTCGACGGGCAAGTTGCCGCCGACGCCAAAGGACCAGAACGCGTCAAAGATGCCAATGGCGGCAAAGTTGGGTGAGCCGGCGGCGATGAGGCCCCAGACGGCCGCCAGGCCCAGAGTTGCATTGAAGGCGAACCGGCGGCCAAAGATGTCGCATCCGAAACCCCAAAAGACAGCACCAGCGAGCAGACCTAGGTTCTGCGCCAGAGTTAGCAGCGGTGGACGCGACGGCTGGAACTCGTTGGTGATGGGCGTAAAGATGAGCGACGTGACAATGGGCCACAAGTTGTCGCTGGCCCAGCCGAAACCGACAACGGCAAACAGCTGCCACTGGTACTTGCCCATGCCGATGGACTGGATGGCATGGTTGAGGACGTGCGCTTTCGCGGCGTAGACGGGGTCGACGTCGCCGATGGGCAGCAGGAGCTCGGCCGACGCGACGGAGGTGTTGGAGGGATGGAGGTCGTCGATGTTCTTGTCATTTTCATTGTCCACCTTGTCAGTGCGTCCGACGGCGCCTACTTTTTCAGAGTCGTGGACAGCCGGCTCACTGGCCGGCTCGTTGGACGAAATTTCGGCCATGATGGGTGTAGGTGAGGTAAGAGTGCTGATGGTAAAGATGGGAGAGGGTGTATGAAAGAAGAGAAAAGATATGGAGAGTGTGTGCTCCGTCGTTTATTTATCCATCGGGGTAGTCGTGTAAGTTAATTAAGGTTTCGGCGCAATACGACTTTGCTGTTGTGGAGTGTAGTGTGGAAGGTGGAGTGGGCGGAGTGGGGGCATGCAGTTGCACAAACGGAAGGTGCATCTCATGAGCTGCATGTATGTTCGTTCAGCTCGAGGAAAGAAGGAGCGAAGCTTGCGAGGAAGGATCGAATAGGATCAAAGGATATGTAAGAAAAATGGAAAGAAGGCGTGAAAAAGGACAACTGATGTGAAAAATACTTGTGAAAGCTGCATCTTTGTGCACAACCAGAAACTACGGCGCGATGGCGTGCGATGGCGAGCGACTGTCGATCTCCCTTTCCAGGTCGCCAAGGTTTTTTTTCCCGCTGGGGACTGGGAGAAGTACAAAGCACTCGGTCCCAAGTTTTGGCAAGCTTGTGAGCTCTTGTCAAATTTGTGCGTCGCTGTGGCATCTTTGTCCGCTAGCGCGGCCGCGGGGAGTCACTCTTCGTCACGTCTTGTCTGTTAGTGGCACCATGCCACCATGCCACGGATGCCCTTTGTATCCCGTCTTTCGTCTTCTGTTAAAAGTCCCGCGTTTTCGTTTGGAACGATGCCTATCTTTCCCATGTGGTCTATGTGTAAAAATTGAAGGGAAATGAAACCATAAATACGCGTAGCTAAATTTTCAAAATATGCACATGTCACACAACTTGTCGCGTGACCTTGCAGCTCCACGTTTACATTGTGCCAGGTTGTACGACGTGCTCCGTTCTGATGTACATACTTTTTTACTTCAGCAAGACCGTACACTTTACAAGGTCGACATGCAAGGTATATGAATGGTTATTTGGGCTATTCTCTTTCAAAAGAAAAAGAGAGAAAGACAAAATAAACCATTGATGTCAAGCATCCATGGCAACGCCAATCTTTGTGCTGTTCTTTTCTTTTCTTCTTCCGTTTTCGGCTTCTCTATCGTCCATCTTACACTTCTGTCGTCTCTCTGTCAGTCACTTTCTTTGCATCGCATACCCATGCTTACGTAAAGTCTCAACGACGTCTCAGCACCAACAGTCCCTAAAGCTGGATGATGGCAGTACTGAATCATTGTGACAAATCTGTGCACTATACGGTGCCTATGACCGTGACCGTGGCAATAATGCTGCTAGCCCAATAGACCACACTGTGATGATTCATCTATCAAATAAGGTTCACTGTCAAACAAGTCAAAACATTAGATATAAAATACCTGCTTCCCTCCTACCCTGTGTCTTATCCGGGTTGGTTTTTTTTGGTTCAAAAGCTAGCCTGGCACTCTGCTGGCTCCCCACTGACTCCTGAACGGTGCAGTTACTGGCTCCTTTTCTGGGTCATTCATCGGCTTATTTACTGGCTCTTTATTTCAGTGTGTTATTGTTGACATTCATCAACAAGGGACTGTCAGAAACCACTCGTACATTCTCCTATCTCGTTTCGGTTCCATCTGGAGGATACAAGAACGTTCGGGGAGCATATGACACATCCTGACGCATCTCTAAGGTATCTCGGGGCCTCAAGGCCGGGTTTGGTACAAAACTCATCCTTGCTTCTTGGCCCTCCATTTCCAACAAACAAGTTTCACCACCCCTAGCCCTTCCAACCACTGTGCAATGAAGCCTTTCAAAGCCACCTGGGGCTCCATTCCCATCAGGAACGCTCTGCATTTATCTTGGGCAGGTTGTTCTTGCTTGACAATCGATCGATAACAGACTATGAGCACCTCGTGTAGGCTACAAGACCAGTTGCGAACGGGGTCAATCAGCTCGGCGAGATACATTGAGTCAAAGAGCAGAAAGCACGGGGCTTGTTGGGTCATATCGAAACAAGCCAGCCACCTTGTCCGAGTCGTCGTGTGCGCTGTTATGGAAATACACATCAGACAACCGCTGAGAATGACACAGACGACGCTGGAAGTCGAGGCAAAGGAAAAAGAGAAAGGGTGAATACTTACAATTCAGAACAAAAGCCGCCGCGTGATGGTTCGCCTCCCAGCCACCCCTGAACCATCGTGATATCGAGTTTGTCGTCTTGTTGTTGAGTGTTGCTGTCGAAGGCTGCCGGAACTACTGACTTGGCGGGACTTCTGAGCTGTTGAGAATCTGCTGAAGCTGTTGGATGATGTTGTGAAGCACATTCTATTGTTTGTCGCGGTTCGCTTCCTAGCTACTCCTGAACCTGGTATCGAACTGTAAAAAATGGCAAGTCGTGATCCCCCAGTCCAACGAAAGAGGTCCATAATTGATCCGTCAAGTTTGTGACAAAAGCGTTAGGCCTAGAAGCCAGCTGGTAGTTGATCTTGCATTCCCCGAAAGGAAACCCTGAAGGGGTTATGGAATTACCTGCGTTGAGGCTTGGGTAGCCCCACATGTATCATAAGATCATGGTGTGCGGCTGGACCGTATATATCATGACATTCTCATACGCCACAGTTTTTAGTTTAAATTCAAGAAAAAAAGACCAAAGGGAGGATGGAAAGGAGAAGTATCATATTTATGGCTTCACTTCCAGTCTGCTGAAGCTCACCATCGTACCTGCCGTGGATGGTAATCACCTACAAGAAAGCAGTGTTTTTGTTTACGTCAGGGGCGTTCAGGGGTAGCCAGCAAAAATGCTCATTAGAAGGGAAAGAGCACAACATTGGAAAGAAAGACCAGTCGCGAGCAACGCAAAACAGGAGGCAAGAGCTTATACGGCAGGTGCAAGTGACTAGAAATGATAGAGTAATGGAAAGTGTAGCTGGGCCACTTGGCCCGTTTCAGGAAAGATCGAGGCAAGTGATGAAAACAAAGACGGCCGTCCTTTCCTATTCAAGGGCTTGAAAATCGTGCCCATTTCATTACGAGCAGATGATACTCCTTGCTTGAAAATCGAATTAAACAAGGAAGGAAGGAACGCCTCTGATGCCTTGATGTTGATCTACGTTTGGGGGGGACACTTTCTGAAGTGGGCAAGTGGGTTCGGCGTGGGTCTTTGAAATCGTGAGCATCGCGGCTTCCGTCTCAAGCATTTTGTCATCTAGGGAAGTGCGAGCCCTTGACGATAAAGAGGTGCGCCAGCAGCAGGCAGGGAAATGGGAAGATGTGATGAAGGAAGGTACGACGAGGGAAGGTACAAAGGACACCCGAATAAATTATCGAGGAAACAAATAGAATTGGATCACAGAAAGCGGCCTTCATTCAGAAAAGTAAATCTTCTGACACCTCTAGAAAATGAATATGCTCAATTGTAGTTCTACACCGTGATGATTCCCTCGCATCCATACCCTTCTACAAGAACCTCACAAAGCGGCTTCAACTCAACAAATCAGCAGCGTCGGTGGTTTAGTGGTAAAATCTGTCGTTGCCATCGACAGGCCCCGGGTTCGATTCCCGGCCGACGCATTTCGATTTTCTTTTTTTTGTTTTCCTTCTTTTTTTTCCGGCTCTGGATATTTCGCTACTATTTTTGTGACAATTTTTGTTTAATTTGTGCAGTTTTGAAATGTCGCGATGGGCGGTATTCTTTCTTCTCGTAGTGTTTTAGACGACTGTCGCTGGCGTCTCCCCCTTCCCTAAACAGATGCGGAGGCGAAAATAGGAGACCAGATACGAGTGCGAGTCTGAGAAACTGGAAAGGCAACAATTGGAAATGGGAAAGAGAGGATGGGATGTCAACGTCTGTGTTGGACGGTGTGTCTTGTCGCTCGAATACGAGTGTGACTCTCCGACCCCCAACGGCACATTTGTCAGTTGCTCCTTCTCTGGTTTCTCGTTCGCGACTGCTCTTCCACCAGCTCACCAAACGCTCTTTCCTCTTTCTTTGTACTTGCCAAATCAAACCTTTCTCTTCTTTTCGCGCTTTCCCTATCTTACCCATCCTACCTTCTTCTTCTTTATTTGGATAAGCTGCACGCTCAGCCATCTCTCTTGCCCTCCTTCCCATCTCATCCACGCCGACTGCCTCTCTTTGTTATTCGTCCCTTCCTGCGGACGAACATCATTTGGATACAGAAAGAGCCAACCTATCTCAGCGGCAGGAAAGACACCATCTTTACCGAGCGATGACGCCGTCTCAAAAACAATCCTTTTATTGGGCAGGTTCAATGTTTCTTTTGTCTTTCGTCCTTACCTTCCGTTCTTTTTTATATGCATGTGCGTGCTAGAACGGCAACGGCACTCAACCACCATCCACCTTCTTCTTTCCCACTATCGTCACTCCTTCCCTTTCTTGCTTTCTTTTCCAACTCGCCCGTGACTAACTAAATCCTCACCGCTGCCGCAGCCGCACGTGAACAGGCATGCCGTCCTTGACGTGCGGCGGGCCATGCTTGCTGACCTGGTACAAACGGTCGCCCCAGACAGTGTCCTTCTTTTTGTTCGTCTTAAGCGTCTTTGCATCCCACTCATCCCATGCCTCCTCGACCTCGAGTGTTCGCACCACCAGTACCAGCACCATGGTCATCTCCGTCATGGCCATGTGCTGGCCGATGCAGTTGCGGGGCCCCTGTTCAAACGGCCGGTAGGCGTTGCGGCGGGGGTGTAGCGGGTCGTCCTTGTCGGTGGTGAGCCAGCGCTCGGGCAGAAACTCGAGGGGTCGGGACCAGTAGGCCGGGTTGCGGTGGATGGCAAAGTTGCCGTCCCACAATACACACTGGTCGGTGGGGAAGGCGACACCTTCGTAACCAGAACCGGCGGGGCCATAGAGAGAAGCACCTGGGGGCGCGGCACGGAGGGTGCCGACATTGGTGTGGATGCGCAGAGACTCTTTGATGACGGCCGTGGTGTAGGGCAGCTGGCCGATCAAGTGTGGCGCCTCGCGCAGACGGTCGGCGGCAGCGTTGGGGTCCGGGCCCAGGACGGTATCGTGCTCGGCCATCATCCTCTTCAAAATTGTGGGCTCGTGCGCAAGTGTACGGAACAGCCAGGCAAGACTGAACGCGGTCGTCTCGTGGCCGGCAAAGAGTGTGTGTTTGGTCTCGGCCACGACATAGTCAAACGTCTCCGTGGTGTTGGCGTCGGCTGGGTTCTCGATGGCAATCGTCTGGAAAAGCGTGTCGACCAGCGTGGCACCGCCCGAGGGTGGCTTGCCGGCCGTCAGGTCATCCCGGCGCTTCTGCAAAAAGGGCGCCAGCCACGTATCCATGATACGGACATTATACCAAAGCTTGAACCGCACCCATGGGTTGAAAAGGGACCACACATTGCCAATGTGGGTAAACACGCGCAGCCGGGGTAATGTGTCGAGCATGGCCGCGGACATGGGCGTCAGAGGAGTAGTCTGCTCGTTCAAGCGGATATCGAGAGTGAAGCGGCCGATAAAATCGAGCGTCAACATCGTCACTAGCTCTTCAAGAGTGAATACAGAGCCCCAGCCGCCGTCTTTGCCGGCACGGCTGACCATAATGTCCCGGAACACCTCGACCTCCTCCATAAGGGCGGGCAACCGAGCACGGATGGCCTGTGGGCTGAAACCCAGGTTCATGCGACGGCGCAGCTTCTTCCATGCAGCGCCGTGGCTCGACGCAATGTCAATGTTGCGCGTAAAGGGGCGCAAGAAGTTGCCTTGCGCTGCAGCCTTTTCCATGTTGACGTCCTGGGTGAACTGGGCTGTCATGTCTGGGTTCATGCTGAGCAGCATAGGCATGGACGCCGGCCACATGTCCAAGTAGACGGCCGGTGGGCATGATGTGTACTTTTTGTCAAAAAGCTCGCGCCAGTTGTCCTGAATCAAAAGCATGAGGTAGTCACCATGAACATCGCGAGGCATGTCCTTCATGAGCATGCCGACGACACCCAGGTGGCCCAAGATGGGGTGGTGCGGCAGCATGGGCTGGAGGTAGTCAAGTCAATACGATATACAACATACACGACAAGCGATATGTGGACAATATTCAGAAAGACTTACAACACCCTGGCGTTGGAGACGCTGAAAGTGGCTGCGCACAACATA
Source organism: Ophiostoma sp. CBS 140.51 (assembly GCA_029298735.1). NCBI lineage: Eukaryota > Fungi > Ascomycota > Sordariomycetes > Ophiostomatales > Ophiostomataceae > Ophiostoma > Ophiostoma sp. CBS 140.51. Next base: position 15,955 of record JANSLP010000407.1, read on the forward strand.
GGCACGGTACAGATACCAGAGCACTGTGGCCGCCAGCAGCCAACCGGCGGCGGTAAACACATGGCCGATTGTCAAATCGATTGCCATGATGGCGGTTATGGGAAAGAAATCAAAGAAACAAGCAGACGCCAAAAAGGCAGATGTCGTTATAGAAGAAGAAAAGAAGACAAAATACCAAAAGATAATAAAAGGAAGGAACGGCAAAAGGCAAATCATCAAAAAGGGGGAGCAAATCTCCAAGATGCCATTGGAGGAATTGGAGGATCATCAGCCCTGTGGGTTGGGGAAGGAGCCTGTTCCACGCCCAGGTCGCGCCTACTGTCGCCCTACGGTGTAAACTTGGTGTTGGCGCCGGGCGCACAGACCCGCCTGCCATAAATTTGGTCAGCCAAGATCAGGTTTGGCGCTCCTCCTGTCACCACCCGTTCATTTCAGATCTCACGAGGGCAGGCGCGCCTGGGTACAACCGGTCCGTCAGCTTTGATTCCATCGTGGACGATTGGCGATGTCAAATTTCAGGGGCCAAGACCGCTAAAATCCAACCGTTGAAATTTTGCAGCAAAAGTTTCAAAGGCGATGGAGCTACATTGTATTTACAATTCCAGTTAACAAGCTGTTCATATCCGGTTACATGAGAGCAAGGTCGTGAATTTTCACAAAATAAGACGAACGGAGCAATAGATCATTTTCATGGATAACGTATATAGCGCCAAAGCAGAAAAGACTCGCAAGAAAACGAAAGATACAAAAACAAGAAACAAAAAAGGGACAATTTTCGGACATACACCAGAACACTCGTAATCTATATTCGATATTTAACCCGACAGACGTTGTCACTCTCCAACCACCGGCCCCACCCCCAAAACAACCGAAACCGAGACAAGATTTTAACCCAACAGGTCATCCAGGCCGTTGCCGGTGGGTGCAGGCTTGACATGGCCAGAAGAAGAAGCGGGAGTAGACGATGCAGGCGCGCCCCAGATCGCTGCCTGACTCTTCTCCTGTGCCAGTTGGCCCATCGATGGACCCTTGGCAGCCGCGGGACCCGTCTTCTTGATACCCGTGCTGGCGGTCGACCACAGCGAGCCGAAGGCGTCGCTGCCGCCACCCGTAGAAGCAGCCGCGGCAGGCGACTTGGCGACGGAGCTGGCGCTCGTGGCTGTGGACATAACAGGCCGCAGAGCCGCCATGCCTGCAGCTGAGCCACCGGTGGCCGTCTTGTTAATGGAGGAAGCGGGGGCGGCACCAAAGATGGACGAGGCCGGGGTTGTCGTCGAAGACTGCTGGAAGATGGACGAGCCGCCCGTGACGGGTTGGCTGCCGGCAGGCTGGGCCTGCACGGACTGGTAGTAGTTGGGCTGGGTAGGCTGGTAGCCGCTGACGACGGGGCGCTGTTGTTGTTGCTGCTGATGCTGTGGTGCAGCGGCCGCAGGAGGAGCATGGAAGGCAGCATAGTTGGCACCACCGTTACCGGCAGCGGGGGGCGGCGAGATGGACGAGATGCCGACCATACCGGCAAGGTTGGCCTGCTGGGGCGCGGACACGGGCTGCGGTGCGGCGAACTGGGCGCCAGCGGCGCTGGATGTGGTGAGGGGCGGGCTAGAGAGTGCGGCCAGGCCGGCCAGGGGGTCGCTAGTGGCGGCAGCCGGGGCGGAGGGTGCCGATTGGAAGTCGTCAAAGTCGTCGTCGTCGTTGGCTGCCGCAGCGGGGACGGCAGACAGTGGTGCGGCCGAGCTGCTAGGGACAGGGTCGTCGAACGAGAAAAGGTCGACCTCGGGCGCCTTGGCCTTGGGCGGGGCCGCCGGTTCTGCCGCGGCAGCCGATGCCGTCCGCCGCGAGGCGGAACTGCTGCTGCCACCACCACCCGTAGTGCGCTTCACACCAGCACGCGCCGACGACGACGAGCGTGTCTTAGATTCGCCCTCATCGTACTCGTCATATTCTTCAAAGCGTTCGGCCCGCGAGCCGCCGACTGCCGTACTGCCGCCGGACTCGTTGTAGTCGCTCTGGCCACCAAAGCCGCCGCCGTCGCCGTACACACCGCCCGAGTAGCCACCGTAGCCACCACCACCGCCGCCACCACCAGAACTGCTACCGCCGAAGCCGCCCGAGTCTGATCCGAAGCCACCAAACCGGCTGTTGCCCACGCTGCTACCCACCCCCGTGTACTTGCCCTTGTTGGCACGGGCCTTTTTCCGCTCGGCGCGGATGCGGTCGACATCGCCCAGCAGCTCGGCGAGCTCTTTGGCGCGGTTGCGCACGTTGATGCCCTGGTCCTTGCCGTTGGCGTCGATGAAGTGGAACTGGCGCAACATCTTGAGCAGAGTAAGGTGGGAGCGGGCGTCGTCAATGACACGCTCGGAGCCGTGCTTGATAAGGAACTCGAGCAGCTGGAGGGCCTTGTAGATCTGGCGCCACTCCTCGGCGGCCTTTTCGGTGAAGCGGCGATAAATCATCGGCATGATCTCGTTAAGGGTCTGGTAGTTGAAGGTGCCGTTTGCGATTTCCTGCATGAGGGTCGAGGAGGCGCCCCAGGGCTCGTTGTTGGTTGCCTCGCGGACCTTGGACTCCATCTCGGTGTAGTTCATGACGGCTAGGGGGAGGAAAAGAAAAAGAAAGGGGTTAGCTAGGTGGTCAACAGCCATAGGGTATCGTTGATTGCTCACCATTTTGCACCTTCCGCACGCCGGCCTTGAGGTCATACAACGTCAAGTTGGCGACGGAATCCTTCAAGTTGCTGAAATCCATGTTGTTGATGTGTGGAGGGAGGTTGTTGTGGGAGAGAAGTTGGATGTGAGGTCAGGGTGAGGATCGGGGTCCAATTCGAAGGGGCCAGCCGGGATGGCTGTTGTTGAGTTCGATTCGATAAAGATTTGGTTGTTGGTGACAGAAATAGAGAACACCGTGGTTGGACAGAATCTGATCGGCAACGTTGTACGGATGCGGAAACAGGTGCGTCGCGAAAAGGGTTGTTTCGTTGGAGATGGCGATGGCTTGGAGGGAGATGCCAGGTGCTAGGTGCCAGCTGGGCCGGGATGGTCAAGGCGCTATGCCAAGTACGGATGGGTGTCCCTGATTGGTGCCAGGTGCTGTGGGCAGCTGGCGCGGCCAGGATTGAGGAGGTGCGAGGTACCTCCATACACAGTAAGAGGGCTTCAAGATTGTCACGTGATGTTATGAGGTCTGCAGGAGTACGACGTACGAAACAATTGGACGCTGTTTCTACACGTAAAGTTTGATGGGAAACCGACAAGCATTTGGGACTCTTTCTTCATCCGAACTGCAGTCCATGATGTAGCAATTCTACGGAGTACATGAACAGTCTTTGCCCGGCGCTTCCATTGGAGTTGGGATGGAATGAAGAAGTGGATACATTGGCCGTCGCTTTTGTGCCTGAGGCCGTTAGGCACAGGTGTTCCAGAATACGCTCCAGAATGTGCGGTCCAGCGGCCAGTGGCATTTGGCGCTCTGTCTGCCGTGGCAAGCACGGCAAAGGTGAGCGGTGAAAAAAAAGTCGTAGATAATTTTTCAACAAAGCTCTTTGAAAGAAGCTCTTTTTGACCAGACGATCACCAGCTCTTGTCGTTAATTTTGCGTAACAATCAGGCCTCAAAACTTCCAAAGGTGCGTACAGCTTTTCGTTTGTCAAGTGGTCTTTTGTGAGAACATTGCGTCTGCAATTCAGCACGGGAAGTCACAGCTTTGGAGCCCTCACCAAGCAATGTTTGTGATCTACGGACAGCCCAGGGTCTCTCAGGAAATACCAATCGACTGTCTTTCAGTCTGTATCGCGTCAACCTTCATCAGGACGGATGATTTGAGCTTCGACAACAGGCATTGGCGGTGCGGAGAGAGTCTCTGAAGCTGTGATGTTGAACATCGAGTGATGCTCAAATTTCCATCTTGGATCTGCCATCCACGTCTTTTCCCTGTCTTTTTGTCCCACCTCTACCAACCTTCTGCCCTTCTGCCCATCCCGCCTTGCGTCTGCATGAGCATTGCGTACGTCCCATGAGGCGTGAGGCGTGGGGTGTTGTTGTGTTGCACGTGTTTTGTTGTCAAGGCAAACCAAGCAAAGCAGACACACAGTTTCTCATTTCTCACTTCCCACGCCTGTTGTGCATGGTTGAGCTCTTTCTCTGGCTTGCCGATTGCCGTGGCTGTCGTTGCTCTGCCTCTGCATTGCCTCGTTTTCTTGTTCTTGGTTCTTGGTTCTTTTCGCTTGTACTGTCTTGTCTCTCTCTTTTCTTGTCTTTCCCCTGGAACGTGCATGTTCTATGTTCCCTTCCATGCCACTCGCACTGAACCACTGAGCCACGGAGCCACGCCCATGCGGCATGTCAGCACGTTCGACCAACAAGGAAACGCCAAGAGCTTCGGGAAAGGCAAAGAAGAGACTTTCAGAGACCTTGCTCTTGTCTTGTCTCTGCTTTACCTTTCTTTCTTTTCGTGTTGCCCTGGGGCCTTGCTAGGGCGTCGAAGTAGTCCAAACTGTGCTCGATGGTCTGAGCGGGGCACTTGGCCGGACAAGTGGGATGGGGCGAGAATGAGGGGCGCGGCAAAGCAAAAGTTGAGAGCTTGAGCTATGGATAAGCAAACAAAACCAAGAATACAAACGCAGGCGAGACAGAGCTAGGAGGATCTGAGGATGCACACTTGCCAAACCCGGCATGGCAATTGGCCTTGAGGGCTGAGCAGAGAAACACCTCATCCTAGCTGGGGATTCTGTGCTCTTTCTATTGCTCTCTTTTTGCTTGTGGAAAGAGGGGCAGGAGGGACGGAAAGAGCTCATGGCAACAGAGGAAAGAAGGGAGTACTCCTGTCCTCAATTGCTGACAGAGGGGAAGAGGGGAATGGGCGCCAGACCTGACGCGGTTGGTGGGGAGATCGCAGGGAAGGTGCGAGTGTGCGTGCAGACGAGGTGCAGAATGGTGCAGGAAAGGTGCAGTGGCGCAACGCGACGCTAACAAGTTTTTGGTGGGGTAGCAAGGAAAAGCATCGAACGAAACGGAAAGAACGAAGGAGACGAAAAAGCCAAAAAGGAACGCAAAACAGGCGAACATAATAAGCACAGCCAAACCGAGCACAAAGCACTCAATCCGCAGCACAAGCTCCTCCTGCGCACCTTCCTTGCCTCCCACCTTCCTCACCACACACTCACTCTCATTCGCACCTTCCGTCACCCCCCCAAGCAAACAAGCAACCATGAAGGGCCCACTGGCAGCCAGCATTCTCCGACCCCTCCTGCCCCGCCAGGGGGCTATTTGTGTCGGTGCTGCCCCTCGGTCGAACTTTTCCATTTCTTCTTCTCCTCTCTCTCGTACTCTCTTCTCTTCTTCTCCCATCATCACCAACTCCCCCTTCAACAACAACACCACCCGCACATTCTCATCTTCCCCCGCAAACAAAATGGCCGGCGACCCGAACAACAGCAAGGTCTACTTTGACGTCGAGTGGGTTGGCCCCAAGCTCGACGACAGCTTCCGCCCCGTCGGTGCCAACGAGAAGCAGACCGGCCGCATCTCCTTTGAGCTGTTCGACAAGGTTGTCCCCAAGACGGCCCAGAACTTCAAGGAGCTGTGCACCCGCCCCAAGGGCCAGGGCTACGTCGGCTCGCCCTTCCACCGCATCATCCCCAACTTCATGCTCCAGGGTGGTGACTTCACCCGGCAAAACGGTACCGGTGGTCGCTCCATCTACGGCGAGAAGTTCCCCGATGAGAACTTCCAGCTGAAGCACGACCGCCCCGGTCTGCTGTCCATGGCCAACGCCGGCCCCAACACGTAAGTAGCCCAGCAAGCTTTTGATATCATTTGTTCATCGCTAACAGCATGCAGCAACGGCTCGCAGTTCTTCATCACCACCGTCGTCACTGACTGGCTCAACGGCCGTCACGTCGTCTTCGGCCAGATCAACGACCAGGACGACTCGTGGAAGGTCGTCAAGGCCATCGAGGCTGTCGGTGATGAGCGCGGCAACGTCAAGACGTCGCCCAAGCCCACCATCGTCGCCGCTGGTGTCCTGTAAAGCAGAAGCATGATTTGAACATCTACTGATTGTGTCAGAAATGGAGTAATCCCCATTTCTTATATTTCACCAAAAGTCGGATAACCAAAAAACGGGGTCTGAAAGTTCTACATAGCATTTATCGTGTCGGATACATTTCCGCACGAGCTCAATTGACGAGGCCTCAAGCTTTCTGCATGTACAATCAACCAGTAAATCTTCAATTGCGTGACTGACAATGATGTATAGCCGTAGCTCGCCAGTGTCGTTGATTAAGCTCCAAGGTGCAATCACATAGTAGAAAAGCTCATGTCCATTAATGCTCCTGTGGACAGCTAAATAGGTACAGTACAGGTCCCAGATCCAAGATCGAAATCGACCAGATCGAATGCTCCAAAAACGCCAGTGCCAAAAATAGATCGCCCCGTTATGCAAGTAGCCGAGTTCTTCTCTTTATCCTCACTTTCTCCCCTCTTTCTCTTCCCTTGTTCGTCTTTGCGATCCACCTAATCCTCGTCAAAGTCGTCTTCCTCGAGGACAGTCACTGCTGCCGGCTCAACGGCCTCTTCCAGACCGAGCCATCGGTTAAAATAGACACAGTTCGCCGGGCTGACGGGTCCGCCGTCCTCGCATAAGTCAAACACGGGGCACAGTCCACACGGCGACTCGGTCAGGCCGTTGTTGAGTGGTGGTGGTGCGCCCTTGGGTGTCGTTCTTGGCTCGCCCGGGGGGGCGTTGGCCGACGACTCTTCCAGTCGAGAAGCATTGAGTGCCCGGTAGCCCGTCTCGTGCGAGCCTGGCAGCCGTACTGGCTCCAATAGACCATCGTAAACCAGCAGGTCGACCAGCTGCTGGATATCCGCCTCGCCAAGTGTTGTGTTCATAGCGACGCCGGACTGCTCAATCAGCTCGGCAATGCGGCGCACAGTCGGGTACTCGGTATAACCGGCGGGCATGGGCAGCAAAATCTGCCGGCGGGTTGTGTGGGTGCGGTGTTTGCTGGGGTGTCCGTTTGTTGCACCGTCCTTCTTATCGTCTCCCGTAGAAAGGGCATCGGCCGTCCGCTTCCGTCCACGCGTGGCCCCTGTTGCCGCTGCCGACGCATCACCACGCACGACACCCTTCTTTGGCTGTTTTGTTGTTGCTGTCGGTGCTGCTGGTGCTGGCGTCCGTACCCTGCTCAGGTATGTGCTCCGGTTGCGGATCGCATCAAACACCAGTTCTTGTAGCGACTCGATAAAGTCGCCGTCCAGCACGCCGTCCGAGTACCATGGACCACCCGTTGCCCGGTCCGAGGGGCGCAGGGTCGCCTTGATGTACATCTTCTTGCCAATGTTCTCCACGCTCTTCATATCGCGAATGTAGCCCCGGGCCTCCAAATGCTTGATGCACTGCTTCAGGACCGATTCGTGCATGTTGAGCCGGTGCTTGAGGCTGCGAGCCCAAATACCGTCAGCGCCCGCATCGTCAATCAGCTCGTACACCATGATCTGGTCCTGGTTGAGCGTGCGGTACTTGGCGGCGTCTTCGACGGGACGATAGCGCCAGCAGAGGCCGATGCGGCCATCGTTCATGGTCTTGAACAAAAAGTCGGAGCATAACCCTTGCACGGCTTTCATCAGCAGGTCCAGATTGCCTTCGGGGATAATGTCAAAGTCAATCAGGTCCTGCTGGCTCCAGAGGCGGCCCTCGCCGCCGTTGTCGACGGCAGCCTGGTAGAGTGCATCTTTGAGGAGCTCGAGTTTCGAGGGGTCTTCGCTGGGGGCGCGTGAAGACATGGCGGGTGTGTTGAGTGGGTGAAAAGAAAAGGAGGGAGGATGTCGTCAGGATCGGGGGCGTTGAGGTTTGGGTTCGAGGGTCGAGATCGAGATCGAGAGTCAGAGAGAGTCCAGTCGAGGTTGGTGGTTGGCCTCAATCGGCCAGAAAAGGGAGGACAACTCGAGATGGCGGGGACTCAAGAAAACAGGAGTTTCGGCTATGAATGCATCTCGCTGTATGTATACTGTGAAAGGGAATGCTGCTTCGAAGGAATAAAATCGTTGCTGGCCGTCTTCTCGTCGTAGGGTCGAATCGCTTCTGTTGAAGAAAGAGGCTGGTCGGTTTGGGTTGGCGACGACTCTTCGACTTTATTTTTTGCTGGCGTTTCTCCAAGCTAAATTGTTTTTCTGCCGCCTCCGCCCTCTATTTCGCTCCTGCCAAAGGCACACCCCGCAATGACTCTACGGCGGCTCGGTTGGAGCGGACAATGTAATTAGTGGCTGACCGCCTTCTTGTTTTGGCCAGTGGCGGGCGGGATAGCCGACTTAGACCCAATTGAGAGCCAAGCAAAGGCGCCGCGCGCCGGCTGTCTGTCGCTGCAGGGTAAGAAAAAAGTTGAACGTTTAGGAAATAAGGAAGGCAAAACCGTCGACATCTTTCCTATCGCACCTGCCCAAAAGACAGAACATGCTGAAGTGCATCCGACGTCAATCGGCCTTTACACAATTACAACGACCACTTCAAGCCTCAATTGCACGCCCATTTAACAACCTCACCCACCACCTCTGCTACCCCACACGCAACATGCATCTTCGGACTGTTGAGCGCATCGAGCTGCCGCCCGCGGCGGACATGCACGTCCACATGCGCCAGGGCGACTTGATGAAGCTAGTCGCGCCGACCGTCGTCCAGGGTGGTGTCGATACTGCTTTTGTGTGAGTTTCTCTGGAAATGGCGAGATATGTTGAGAGAGAACCGTTGCTAACTATGCACACAGTATGCCGAACCTGGTATGTTTTGATGATGGCGGGGTGCCGTGAAGTGGGCCATGTGCCCAGGATGGTCACGGTACGGACCGAGCAACATGGCTGACAGTAACAGGTTCCTCCTTTGACGACTGTCGAGCGTGTAAGTACACTCAATTGGACGATGCAACCCTACAAGAACTCAAGAACAGCTACTAACACATCTCAGGTCCTTGAGTACAAGAAGGAGCTGGAGGCGGCTGCCCCTGGCGTCAACTTCTTGATGTCACTTTTCGTAAGTCAAGACGTCAATTTACTTTACTTAGCAAACGATCTACTTACTAACTGCCCAGCTCCACCCTACCATCACTCCCGAGGTCATTGAGAAGGCCTCTGCTGCTGGTATCACCGGAGTCAAGCTGTACCCTCAGGGTGTCACTACCAACTCGGATGCCGGTGTTGCCGACATGAAGGCTTTCTACGACACCTTCTCTGCCATGGAGAAGCACGACATGGTCCTCAACATCCACGGCGAGGTCCTTGAGTCTCTCGCGCCCAAGGGTACCACCCTCGAGGAGGCTTTCCTGCCCACCCTCCAGTCCCTCCACGAGCGCTTCCCCAAGCTACGCATTATTGTACGTCTCACAAGCTCCCCAGCCATTTCATTTTCATCTGTCCTCCCCTAACCGTATATAGCTCGAGCACTGCTCCACCGCCGCTGCCGTCGAGGCCGTCAAGGCCTGCGGTCCGACCGTCGCCGCCACCATCACCGCCCACCACCTATACCTTACCGAGACGGACGCCTGCTGCAACCCTTTTGCGTTCTGCAAGCCCATCCCCAAGAAGGCCACTGACCGTGATGTTCTCATCCGCACCGTCGCCGAGGGAAACCCCAAGTTCTTCTTCGGCAGCGATTCGGCGCCCCATCTGCTGCACACCAAGACCGATGCCGAGCCGGGCAAGGCCCCTGCCGGTGTCTTTACACAGCCGTTTGCCACGCAGCTCGTGCTGCTCGGTCTCCAGGACGGCATCGCCCGTGGCGAGATAGCCGAGGATGCCATTTCGGAGGAGACCCTGGCCAACTTCCTGAGCCACTACGGCCGCAAGTTCTACAAGCTGCCCGAGGTGTCGGCCACGTCTACCAAGAAGATTGTGCTGGTGCGCGAGGGCGCCAAGATCCCGCAGAGTGTGCGCAGTGCCGACGGCAGTGTCGAGGTCGGCAACTCGCGTGCCGGTGACGAGGTCTTTACTCTCAAGTGGGAGGAGAAGTAAATCAAGCGAACGAAAAGTGACAAAAATAGATAGGATAGACTGGCGTTGTGTCGTGGGTTAAAAGTGTTCACTGTAAATAGAAAACGTGAGAATTGGGTAGATCCAATTCAGGATATGAAATGAAAACCATGAATTGCTGTACCTATTTGAGGCAGTGATTTAATTTTATGTTTATTTTATATTTCGATGCAATTGCTGTGATTATTAAAAATATTATTTTACAATCTAT
>JANSLP010000408.1:0-25934 GCA_029298735.1 Ophiostoma sp. CBS 140.51
TCTGGCATCAAGAACAGAAACAACACAGAAGAAAAAGAGGGGGCAGGATGGATGGATGGATCCAATCCAGAAGGACAGGCGAGCAGGGAAGAAAGAAAATGGAAGAAAAAACCAAAGGTAAAGCGTAAAGAGAAATGTACCAAGAGAAAAGAAAAAATGAAATACAATCGCGACACTGCTAGATGCATGTGTCTTTTTTATGTTTTATTGATAAACGAAACCAAAAGCTTTTTTCAAAAGAATCCAGAGCCTCAATGAAGATCAGGTAGAAAATAGGCAAAGAAGATGAACAAAAATAGCAGAAACATAATAACAACAAGTATAAAATAAAAGCTAAGGCGGTCGCAAAAGAAGACTATATGTCTAGAAAATCGCAAATACAGTAAGATCACACCAAAAAATCACAGTTTTTTTGTTTGACGTCGCAAAAGCTTACGAGGAGGTCGAACCAAAAACAACCTTCTCTAGCTTGTCACGCTCACCACTTTCCTCGCACATGCCGCGGAAAATACCCTCCTTGGGACCCTTATCCCACAGCTCGCGGGGCGTGCCATACTCAGCCACAGCACCGTCACTGAGCACAAGGATGCGGTCAAAGTCGGCAATGGTGCTGAGACGGTGGGCAATCACAAGCAGTGTCGAATCAGTAAACTCCTCACGGATACTGCGCTGGATCAGACCGTCGGTGTGCATGTCGACAGCCGACGTAGCCTCGTCAAGCACCATGACACGCGGTCTCCGGACAATGGCACGAGCCAGACACAGTAGCTGGCGCTGACCCTGTGACAGGTTGAGGCCACCCTCGGAGATCTGCGAGGACAGGTCGTTGAAGATGTTGACGTTCTTGGGCTCCGACACGGTGCTGGAGGACGACCCAGGCTCGGCAGGGTCGGGCGAATTGCGACCAGACGTGGCAGCCGAAGAATGGCGGGACGTAGTCAGGTGTACACGGTCAAGACAGTCGCGCAGCTCCTCGTCGGTATGCGTGTCGAAGGGGTCCAGATTGCTGCGGATAGTACCAGAGAACAGAACAGGGTCCTATAAAAGTGTTAGATGATTGATATTCAGAGTGTTGAAAATGTGCAAGAGTACGACTTACCTGAGGAATAATAGCCAGACGCGAGCGAAGATCGTGTAGCTTGATCTTGGAGATGTCGATGCCGTCAATGTGGATGCCACCCGAGCGGGCCTCGAGGAAACGGAACAGCGCCAGTGTGAGCGAGGACTTTCCGGCACCGGTGCGGCCGACGACACCAACGCGCTGATTGCGCTCGACACCAAACGTCAGACTCTTGAGGACAGGCGGCAGATCGGGCGCGTAGCTGACAACCAGGTTGTCAACCTCGATGCGACCCTCAGTGGGCCAGGCGGCAGGCGGGCTCTGGCCACCAAGGTCCTCAGTGGGCAGCTCAGTGTACTCGATAATACGTTCAGCAGCGTTCATTTGCAGCTCGACGTTGGCGTACAGACGCACCGTCCACATGACGCACGAGGAGAAGTCCAAGGCGAAAGCCAGGGCGAAACCAGCCAGAGCCGAGTCCATAGTTGGCGAGGAGAAGATGATCGAGGCAACGACAACTGAGAAGAACGAACCGACCAAGCTCATGCGCCAGCCAACCCAGCGGTTGAACAGCCACAGGTGCCAGGTGGTGGTCGACCAGTCATCGAGCTTGCGGTACATGCGCTCAATGTAGACCTGAGCCTTATCGTAACCACGGATGGTCACGACACCGGACAGGGCGGTACCAAACTGCTCGAACACGGGAGACTTGGCCGTGCTCTCAAGACGCTTGGCAGGACGAGCGGCCGCAACATAGATGACAGCGAAGTATGTGCAGATGGCCAGAAGGACAAATGACATGAGCACAATCCACGACGAGACGAAGAAGCCGGACAGGACGACACCGATCAGTTGGACAAACGAGTTACCACCGAAGCTGATGGAGTTGGCCAGCTGGTTGTCAATAATGTTGAAGTCGGCAGTGAAACGGTTCAGGATACGGCCAACAGGCACCGTGTCGAGCCAGCGGAGCGGGGCGCGCAGAATGATAAAGTTGAGCTTCTCAAACAGGATGCGACTGGCCCGGATCGAGCCGTGGTAGACGTAGTAGTAACGAGCCGAGCTGATGATGGCGGTGGACATGGCCAGGAGAACGTAGATACCCATGTAGTAGCTCATAGATTCGGACGTGTACGTGGCGACCTTGTCAGTTGAGGCGAGAGGCGAAAGACTGGACATGCCGCCCATCGACGTCTGGTGGTGAAGACCGCCGGTGTATGAGTACTGGTGGCTCTGGCCCAGAGAGTGATGACCAAGAGTAGAATAGTTGAGCGAGGATGCTTCACTCTTGTCGTCGTAGAGACCAGTCCAGATACGCAGCCACCAGGAACGACCGACGTTGAGAATCTGCACAATGAAGAAGACAACCACGACGCTGGTCCAGAAGGGCCAACCGCCGCTGGCCTTGAGGTAGGCAAGGTAGACGTGCTTGCGCACGGCACCCTCCTCGCGCTTCTCATCCTCGACAAACTTGCGGGCCTTCTGCTTGGGTGCAGCCTCGGCAGCGGTCTGAGAAGCTCTGGAAGCAATCTTCTTCAGGGCACCACCATCGCTGGGGCCGCTCTCGTCGTTGTCGTCACCATTGTCCGTAGAGTTATCCGAGTTGACGGCTGTGGCCTCGGCGATCTCATCTTCGTTGATTTCCGCGGCGCTCTGCTCATGGCTCTTGATGCGGTCGAGAGTACCATCCTCAGCAAGTTCCGAAAGCAGACCCGAGTGCAGAACGTGACCGTCACCGAGCTCAACGAGGAACTTGGTCTGGGGAGCACACAGGGAAACGTGGTGAGTAACCAGGATACGGGTACGGCCAGCACAGAGCTCACCGTTGATGCACTTCTCGAAGATGTGACGACCGACGTGGGCATCGACAGCACTGAAGATGTCGTCCATGACCAGGATACCTGCGCGGGAGTAGATGGCACGAGCGAGGGTGATACGCCACTTCTGGCCACCACTCAGGTTGATACCGTTGGCACCAATCTCAGTGTCCTCGCCGTCAGACAGCATCTTGAGATCCTTGGTGAGGGCACAGACCTCGACGGTCTTCTGGTAGCGCTCCTCGTCGGTGGGCAGGCCAAAGATAATGTTCTCACGGATAGTGGCGTTCTCAATCCAGGGGATCTGGGCAATGTAGGCAATCGACTTGGGTAGGATCCAGTCACCCTTGGTGGCCTTGGAATCGTGGCGGTCAGCAATGGACAGGCCCTCGGGAACGGTGATGCTACCAGCCAGGAGATCAACCTCGCCGAGAATGGCCGACAACATCAAACTTTTGCCGGTACCGGTCTTGCCAGAGATGACCGAAAGCTCGCCCTTGGGGAAGGTGAGGTTGACGTCGCGCAGAACGAAACGCTCGCTCTCATCAATGTCCTCATCCGATGGCCAAGCAATGGAAGCCTTGTCGAACGAGATCTCGTCGCCGTCCTTCGAGACCTTGACGAGATCAGGGCTGGAGAGGTACTCCTCAATACGCTTGATCGAGACCCAGGCATCAAGAAGATCGGTCGTCAGCTCAGGAACAACGGACAGAGTGACCTCCAGAGCGCGGAAGACACCCAGACTGACAAAAGCAATCGAGGGACTGAGCTGGCCGTGGATATAGGCATAGACGGCAAGGGTGATGGCGGACAGAGCAATGGGGCTCGTGACCCAGCAAGCAATCAGGATGGCATCGTAGCGGAAGACATCCCAGACGCTCTTGAGCTCGCGGTTACGGACCTCACCAATCTTCTCCTCCCACTGAGGCTCGAGGGCAGAGAACTTGATCTGACGGATACCCTGCAGCGCCTCGGTAACAATCTCCAGCTTCTCATCACGCAGCTTCATCAGCTTGTCCTGGGCATCCGAGTAGAGCTTCGAAAAGTAGATGTTGAAGGGCATGATGATGAGCATCGACGTGAAACCGGCAGCCAGGGGAATCCAGCCGAGGAGGCTGACAAGGAAGGTGAGCGAAACGGCCAGCTTGAACAGACTGCCAGGGAACAGGTTCTGGTAGGCACAAAAGTCGGAGACACGCTTGCCGTCGACACCAATGAGGTTGACAGTGCCTTGCTTGGTCTTCTTGGCGGACTCGAGGTCGTCCTCCTCCTCGCCCTTGGCATCATCGGCGATCAGGGGCACCTCGGGGGAGTCGGTGGCAGTGGTCTCGGCCCCAGGAGCCGCAATGGCGGGGTCAGTCGGGCCAACAGCGGCGTCCTTCTTCTTGCGGCCCTGCTTGACATCCTTGCGGCGCATGGACTTTTCAAAGATCAGGGCAGAGAGCTGGGCACGGATGGGAATCGTGAGCTCAGCCCAAGACAGCCAGAAAACGTACGACTCAAGGAGCGACTGGGCAATGATGGCGATACCGAGCCACAGAACCCAGATCCAAGCATCAAGACCAAAGGCCTGACCGGGGACGCGCTCCTCAAGGATGCGCAGCAGACGCAGAACGACCCACTGTGGTGCAAAGTTGAGGATGGCCGTGCCGAAGGTCAGGATCCACTGCAGAGCAAAGGGACCGGCGTGGGCACGGGCAATCGAGAGCCAGAGGCGGCGAACGGGGTAGTTGGCGGCGCGCCAGTTGGCGGACATGTTGACGGCACGGGTCAGGTGGTTGGGACGGGGCATATCGATGAGATCCAGGTTCTTCTTGGTGACCGAGAGGCTCATGAGCTCCGAGGGCCACGAGAAGGTGAAACGGCTGTAAGCAGTCGTAGTGTACATGCGGTCGACGAGCTCATTCTGGTAGTAGACCTCTGGGCGGCGGGGAATGAGAACACTGGCGATGGTGACGGCGATTACACCCGCAAGCTCAGTGACGCGGAGGCCAAAAAGCAGGTGGTTGTTCTTGAGCTGGTCTTCGACGACCTTGGAGTCCAGAGTAACGGTGACATAGGCGAGGATGAGACCACAGACAAAGGTGAACAGACCAAAGTGGTAGGCCTCAGACGAGCGACGGATGGCGACGATGGCGATCGCCTGGAACAGGATGAGGAGCTGAGGGTGTTAGATGTGGAGGCAATTACAAGTTAGGATTGAGAGAAGGCGGACATACCCATGCTGCAGTAACGAGCCAGTTTGCAACAAACAGCTTGTCACGACCGTTGTTGAGCGTGGCTAGAACGGAGGCGGCAACCGACGGAGCGGCGCCGAGAAGAGCGGAGAGCAGCACAGCGGCCTTGGGCAGCTTGTCAGAGAAAGCGGCGTCCGACTCGGCCGTGGCCTTGCCATCGGGGTCGCTGTAGATAGCATCGCTGCGCTGCTCGCGCTTGCGGACCTGGTTGATGAGACCAGACACGGATGGATAGGTCAAGAGGGTGATGGCAGCCAATGCGGCACCAACTCCAAGAATCATGGATTCATCGTGCATGATTGGCGAGGAACGCACGTTTGGAGAAATTGTCCAGCCTTGCAGCGCTTTCACGCTGTCGGAAATCCGTGGTAGGAGAGAATTATCTGGTTCGGTCTGGCCGTTCTTGTTTTCTGTGCCTTTGATTTTCTTTCTTTTCTCTCGCCAATGATCCTTCTCAAAAGAATAAAGAAGGAAAGGGGGGACGAGCGTCTTTTGACTGTCCAATGCTTTTACACCAAACTGGCAAAGAGACGCAGGATTTAGGGAAACAAACAAAACAAGAAAACAAAAGAGGGAAAGAAAGAGAGTGAAGGAAGAAGGAAACAGGAGTGAATGCAGAATATCAATGCCGACAGGAGAAGCCTAGGTAGGTAGCGGGAATCCAAGAGCAAAATAAAGAAATAAAGCCGTCTACCACACGCAGGAGGAGTGGAGAGGGCGAGCTTGAAAACAAAGTGCTAACGAAGCTGGCAGTCAGATCAGAAAAGGCCGGATGGGAGGCGGAGTGGAGAATATGCAGAGCGGATGACGGGGGTGGACAGGACAAAAGCTCTAGAGAGAGCAGAATAAAAAGAGAAAAACAAAACGGCCGGCGATCCAAAAGGAGTGAAGTCAGAATAAAAGAAATAGGGCAGAAGCAAAAGAACTGCAAAAGAAGAGTCCTAGACAATTCTGCCAGAGGTCTTTGAATTTCGAGTAAATAGAGGCGTCAGATGGGAAACTCCAAATAGGAGAAAAACAATTGCTTTCAGAAGATGGACAAGGCGGCGGAAGCTAACTCGGGACCCTGGTTTTGTATTTGTATCTTTGGCCGTCTGCGTTGATGTCGTAATCCGATAATGTGCTTGCAGCATGGACGCGCGGGCACTTAACCTAAGCTGGTTGCCACCTCGATGGGTCCTTCTTTCGGGGGCAGATCGAGGCTGTGAGCGAGTGCGAGAGTGGTGTGCGTCAAGGAGACAGGCACAAGGAGTCAGAAGGTAAAGCAGAGTGACGATATGCTGGAGACGTGAGTCAAGATGCAAAAGTCAGAATGGAAAATCAGAATGCAGAAGATGCAGAAAAGGGAAAAACATTGGGGCGATGTAAAGATGGAAAGAGGCTGGGGGGTTGCAACCGCATCAAATTGGCAGGTGCAGGACGATGGGGGGCGGCAGGTGCAATGGCGATAATGCAGCTCGCGCAGGAAGGCGAGAAGGGGGGAAACTGGATCGAAGCAGGAAGGAACAGGACACGGAAAGTCTACGGGGGAAGGGGTGAAGGAGGCTCGGAAAATGAGGCAAAGGTGCAGGAGCAGAGTACACTGAAAACAATTGCATCTTTCACTGAAAACTAGAAATCAATTGCACGTCCCTGCAGCTGGCCGTCTGCCTTGCAAAACCATCAAAATTACCAATCCACAGTGGTGATATAGGGCCATCGACGCCAGTGAATATCGAATATGCAAATTATGGAGACATTTGCGATCACTGAGACCAAAAGTCATAACGTCCGGCCCCATTTCTACAGCCGCGTGCTGTAAGTACCTGTCTTTCATAGTGTCTGCAACCTCTGCAGCGTGCAGGGCCACACCGCTTTGCCGATCCGAGATAATGGTTTGACTCATCGGCGAGGCAGGAAGGCGCGAACGAGGGGCAAGCCGGCCGGCGAGTGGCAGCTACCTGCCAAGCAGGGCACTGGCGGCAATCTACGCAGAAACACTGAAAAGGAGGCGAGTCTGCATTGGGAAGGAACAAAGCCACGAAACAAAACACGGACAGGCAAGTGCGATTGTAACTCCGCAAAGTACGGAGTACTTTCTCAGGCAGAAAACCAGCTGACGGAGGTATGGCAAAAAAAAAAAACTCCATAAAAAGAAGAAAAAAAAAGTAGAAATTCTTTGACAAAATTAAAGTGCCAAAAGAACCGAAGCGAGAGCAAGATGACGGCGTGAGATACATGGAGGCATGTGCGTGCAACACTGGAGAACTGAGACGGGGGTGTGCATGTCGACGGCCAACAAGGGCAAACACGGAAGCAGGCCAGCCAAGTCGTTTTCAAACGCAAAAGCAGAGAGGTAGGAGGAAAACTACAGCGTTGAATGTAGCACGTAATGTAGCACCTACTTGGACTCCATATACAGTACCAATAACAGCCCGCTCCTTCCCCAACACCAGCAAAACGTGGAATCAAATCAATGTCGAGAAAGTGCAAGGCTCGCGGGAGGCAGGTGCGAAGGCGCTTGCATCTGAAAGCAAAAAGGCAGAAATAGAAGGGACCATTGACCCCCGCTCCTTCCCATGCCCGCTTTTACCGCCGTCGTTCCTGCCCCCTTCTGCCCCCTTCTGGGGCCCGTGTTCGTGTAAAAATTCGAGGATGTATTGCGGTGGGGACAGCGAGGGGAAAGAACGAACAAGAGGTTGGAGCGGGAGGCTGCGTCTGGTCAAGCTGTTTAACAACTTTCCTTTCACGGCAAGACTACCCCCACCCCGGCCGCTGCTTGTGGGCGCTGGGGGTGCAGTGGCCCTTGTTGGTGGTCTTTTGTCAATTTGTGGCAAGAACGAGTCCACAACAAGCCGATTGACAGGTGAAAAAGGGTCTGGAAATATCTGAAAGACCGCTAAAGCGGCGACAAAAAAAGCCTCTTTCGTTTATCTCGTGTCTTAAAGAATTTCGTGCCACATCCTCTGTTTTTTTTCATCTTTAAGTCTCGCATCGGCTCCGTTCACGTCTTTTGATGTTGTACGGAAGCGCCGGGCGCCCGCCGAGTCTTATGGCCAAGGGCAATGACTCTTCTCCGTATGATTTTCATTATTTCTTTTCGTCCTTTCGCCTCTTCTTATAATTTGCAGAACCCTCTGTATGGAGGACATAAACAAATTTTGTTTTCACCCGAAGTTTCTGACGGTATGAGACATAATGATAGCTGGGCCAAGAACGTGTCTGGACTCTGGAAGCCTCGGGAGCTTGGACCTTAGAGCCAGGGGCAGTTGAGCACTTGGCGAGCCTCTCATATCCTGAGTTCGGCTGGGCGCGCTAAGGTAGGCAAGAAGACATCGAAAAGTAAAAGAGAAAACACTGGTGCGGCAGACCAGGCAGCGAGGCAGCAATGAGGCATGTGGCCTGCGGCACGGTTGTTGAGAAAATAAAAGCCAACGTAGAATGAAGAAAAGGCAAGAAGCAGAGGCAAAACCTCGGGGACAAATTGCAATTCGTGCGCGGCAGGTGCAGCAGCCAAGCAGGGAGAAAAGGTGGAGGTGGGAATGGCAAAAAAAGATGGGGGGAAAGGGGCGTCCATCACGTCCGGGCGGGGGACGATACTGGCAGTCGACGATAAAGTCGGTGTAAGGGGCTGGTCAGCCGACTTGCATTGTGAAGGAGGCAGGCTCCGGTAGGAAGGCGCCGCCGACAGGCGAGCAGGTTGGTAATTTGTATCGCTGCTGTGTTTTGTTTTGCTCGTTTGGTTTTGTTGAGCTGCACGGCTGCAGTCCGATCGTCGGACGCTGTGGACTCCCAGAAGTTTACAAGGGGAGTAAGGTGAACGCCTATACTTACAACCAACGGGGACATGGCGGTTGCACAATCTGCCTGATTCTTGTCGATATTTCTAGAACGCAAGACTGAGACTGTGGTCTATATCCAAGAAATTGCAGTCAACCAATTGGTCCTCCGTATAAATTAAGGTGACATGAAAAAGAAAAACAAAGTTGGCAGAAAAAATACACAAACCCCACCGGATCATCGACTCGTTCAACCTTCTGTCGTGAGAAACGGAGACTGTGCAAACGACAGAAGCCTTCCATGAGCAGAGATACGAGAACTCCGGACAGCCAAGCATCAAGTCGGCACTCCACGCTTCCCGGACCACCCCTGCTTCACGGAACGACCTCCCGGACCGATCCACTTTGGCGAGGCAGCAGACCAGCGACGATAAAGATACCCTGAACAGAAAGGGCTCAAATCAGGCTCCTGCTTTTACGAACAAGAGACCGCTGATGGGGGCCAAAATAATGCAGGCGCCGACCAAATGATGATCATATGTGCATTTCAGAAACCCATACCGCAGTATGGTGCAAGATACAACGAGGTCACAAAATTAAGCATCGGCCCCAGCGGCGGGTCGAATGCGTCTCATGCAGGGCTCTGTGGGCTCCTCCATCATTCGTCCTGCCAATCCCCACCCTCTTTTTCGTCCTTTGCATTCTTTTTCGTTTGTCGACTTCTCCTGAGCACTCACGCTTCTGCCTTTGTTTTGCACCTTCCTCTTTCTTCACTTTACAGCCGCCCACCCCTCCCTTGCCAATGCCTTTGACTCTTAAATTCCGTGCCGTATCTTTTGTCGTAGTGGTCGCCGAGCCGTAAGCACGGAGCGACGCTTCGCCTTTTGACTGTTAAATTATTATCTTTGGAAATTGTCCTATCCTCGTCCCGTAGTCCTTTTCTGTTTCGATCTTTATTTGATTTCTAGTGAACCTCTTATTATGTATATCCCCTTATCAAGTAGGACTTATCACTGAGGTTAGCGACTATCAACACACCCGCCTTGTTGCCTTGTCATTTTGATATTCATAGGCGACTCCACGAGTTGTTGACATGATCGACACATGAGTTTTGCTTGTCTTTTGAGATCCGGGACAATTGCATTGCAGGACTCCTCCCAACGACTCGGACAAGGCCACACCCCTTCTGCTGTGCAGCCCGTAATACCCAAATTGACAATGTTGCGAATATAATCGCGTGCTTGGTTGGCTGTGACTCACAGCTCATTATTCACAAATGCGAACTGGCGGCGGGCGATTCCTCCGACTTGTCGTTCTTCTCCTGTCGTTGATTCGAAACCTTCTTCCATTTTTTAACTTGGTTCTTTTGTGCCGCCCTCCTCCTTCTCCATTTGCGCCCTCTCTTGCGCTTGATTTGTTTGTGCTGCACTTCATTTCGTGCGGTCATTGTCACACCGCCGATACTTGGTGCAGTTGTGGCAGAACACAGCTTGGTTTGACGGTGTGGTTCCTTTTCCCGGAGAGGGGAGTGTGACCGCGCGCGGGGAGGACAAGCATAGTAGCCGACAGAAAGCCCGCCACAAAACAGATACACAAAAAAAAAGGGAAAGAAAAACAAAAAATCCAAGCACGTAAAAGGGTGTGCTATGAGACGATACTGTTCATCGAACCAGGAAAAAGAAAACTCGGACACTTTTCTTGGGGTTCATCAGACGATGCTGAAGAGTGAGGCCATGGAGAAATATACCTTAAGCCGTTGAAGAGCCAGAGGCTACCCGCAATCTTCCTTCCCACATATCAAGCGTGACAATCTGGCCAATCGCAACAACGCTGCCCAGCCGTGCCTCACAGGGCCGGCAAGGCAAGGCGCATGACCACTCGGTGATTTGGAAAGACGACTTAGATCTGCATCAAGCAAGATGCGGGTGACCTGCGGCGGGCGAGGAATAATATGCAGGCGAGAGGGAGGACCATATAAGCGACGTCAAAGCAGACGGCGAATATATATACTGAGAGCTAGTACCTTAAAAAGGAAAGAATGATTGAGAGAAGGAAGGTGTGGCCGTCGACGGTCTTGACTCCGGCAGTATGAAACAGCACAAAGTTGGGTGGAAACGGGCACACACGGGGGCACAAGCTGGAGGCGCCGGTTGTTCTCGTAGTGCATAAATGGGGGCGCATCTGCAGTCGTGATATTCTCCCAAGAGTTTAGAAGGGCTCTTCCTCGATCTATATATCACGCATATACAGTAATCCGCACGTGCAGTATGTAGTGCAGGTCCATTGCACCTTCCTGTTCACGTCGATAACATGTTCCTGCCAAAACTGCTGCCATTACTGTTAGAAGCAAGGCCCACAGTGAGCGCACAGTCTTGAAACAGCAGGCTGTCCCCGGTTTTGAGGTAACGCTCTCAGGACAGGCGATCTGTAAAGCATGCACGCAGAGTCTCTGCCAGTCCCACAATCTCTTCTGTGCGAGCCCCCGTGCCTCTGTCGGTTTGAACAGCACACAAAAGGCCGTTCCCGGGATCCGGTATGGGCACGAGACGTTCCACGGCGGCTCCGTGGGTGTGAGTGTCGACCAACGCTGATATGGTTGATACTAGTACAGTGCGCAGACAGTGCCGAACAGCACTGTATCTGCAAGCTCCACTAGCGTGTTTTCTTGCAACTGCCCGCAGCCAATGGGCCAATCGCGGTCGGGCAAAGCCACTTACTTTACACGACAAGACGCGACGCCCCAATCTGGATGTGGCCCATGCCTCATGCGTTCCTTCTGTGGCTTGCACCTGCCGTTTGGTGTCTCTTTACGTCGATCAACAACTCCCTGACCTCCTGCCACCGTGTGCTCCTGCCTCCTATTCACGAACAACGACGACAACGTTCCTTCCTTTGCTGCTTCCTAGCAGCTCCATCCCGATTCCCAGCTCGCTCCTCCCAGAATTGAGCCTCAAAAGATCACGATAGTTCGAATCCCCTCACGTCAGAAACCTCTTCTCAGCTTGCTGCAGAATTGGTCACCCACCAATCCTTCGGCCTTCCGACCTCCATCCACGACGACCTCTTTCACGTTCTGTCTCCGACTCTTTGTCCTTTAGATCGGTAGCTTAGCGGACCAAACGCCTGCGATCGCGTAGAATCGCTATCTGACCACCTCCTTTCGAACAACACACAAGTCAACAAACGGGCCTCTCGTTCGGCCCCCATCACATGTCACCATGAAGAGCACGCCCTTAATCATCAATTGGCATGACCAAAACGCCCCCATCTACTCTGCACACTTTGAGCCGCACGGCAAGGGCCGTTTGGCGACGGCCGGCGGCGATAACAATGTCCGGGTAAGTTAGGAGAGGAAGACAACAGGATGTGGAATACATCATCTTCGACACGACAGAAGCTAACATATTGTTCCTGCAGCTCTGGAAGGTCGAAACCGATGGCGAGAGCAGAAAGGTCGAGTACCTCTCGACACTGGTGAAGCACACACAAGCTGTCAATGTGGTCCGATGGAGTCCACGAGGTAAGATAGCTCTGCTTCCATCCGATCTATGTTTCTACACAACACACCCACTGACAATACAGGCGAGCTCCTGGCCTCGGCTGGCGACGACGGCAACGTGATCCTATGGGTCCCCTCCGAAACCCACCACCCGACCTTTGGCAACGACGGAATCGAAGACAAGGAGAGCTGGCGGACAAAGCACATGTGCCGTTCTTCTGGCGCCGAAATCTACGATTTGGCATGGTCCCCCGACGGCATGTACTTCATCATTGGCAGCATGGACAACATTGCCCGCATCTACAATGCCGCCACCGGCTCGCTGGTCCGCCAGGTCGCCGAGCACAGCCACTACGTCCAGGGCGTGGCTTGGGATCCGCTCAATGAGTATATTGCCACGCAATCGTCCGATCGCTCGGTCCACATCTATTCCCTCAAGACCAAAGACGGCCAGTACACGCTCAACGGACTCGACGACAAGACGCCCAAGGTGGCCAGCCATACCAAGGCCGACCTTCCACCACGCCATCTGGCCTCGCAGAGCCCTGCGCCCTCGGATATCACAACGTCTCATCGCTCGCAGCTCGCGGCTATTGATGCTGTCGGCATGAGCACTGGCCCTACGTCGATGAGCTCGCCCGTCCCCTCGGCACCAGGCACCCCGACGTCGTTTGCCCTGCCTATGAACCCGCCGAGCGTTGTCAGCCACAGCCGCCGGTCGTCGTTCTCATCACGGCGGTCTGTATCGCCTGCCCCGTCGATGCCTCTGCCGGCCGTTATGCCCATGGAGGCTTCACCGAAGCCACATGTTACTGCCACTAGTGTGGCCATGCGCAACGCAAGCCTCTACGCCAACGAGACCCTGACGTCCTTCTTCCGCCGCCTAACGTTTACGCCCGATGGGAGCCTCCTGCTCACGCCGGCTGGCCAGTACCAGACTCAGCACCAGGCCGAGGGCGCTAGCAAGCCCACTTACGAGATCACCAACACGGTCTACATCTATTCACGAGGCGGCATCAACAAGGCGCCCATTGCTCATCTGCCAGGCCACAAGAAGCCCTCTGTAGCCGTCCGTTGCTCGCCCATCATCTACACTCTCCGCCAGTCCACGGCACCGCCGACCAAGCACATTACCATCGACACATCCTCATCCGAAGATCCCATCCCATCTCTCCCCGAACCCATCACCAAGCCCACCTCGGCTGCCAGCACACCCTCTGTCATGGACCCGCCGCCACCGCCAAGGTCGACCGCAAATGACAGCCAGAGCTCTGATACTGCAGCCCCGACTGCTGCTGCTGCTACTGGTGCATCCAGCTCAGGAACAACTGCTGCGACAGCAGCAACGCCAGGGCCCAAGTCGGCTTTTGCTTTGTCTCATCGCATGATCTACGCTGTCGCCACACAAGACTCCGTTCTTCTCTACGATACACAACAGCAGTCCCCCATCTGCGTCGTCAGCAATCTGCACTGTGCCACATTTACAGACCTGGCCTGGTCGAGCGACGGCCTTACCCTGCTCATCTCCTCGTCAGACGGTTTCTGCTCGACGCTTTCATTTACCCCCGGTGAACTGGGCACCCAGTACACTGGCGACTTGACTCTTCTGTCCGTCCAAAAGCGTGAAGAGCGCTCATCCACCTCGGCTCAGAGCACGCCGATCCCTACGCCCACCTCTGTGTTTGCACCGCCATCTCCCTATACCGGCAGCGGAAGTGGACCCCACCACCACCAGCACCGGAACTCGGCCGGCTCCTTTTCAGCACCATCGCCACCACCGACGGCCTCCTTTGTCAGCAGCAACCGCCCCTCATCACCGGCGCGCTCCAACTCGACATCGTCCATTGTCACCCAGCCGGGTACTGTTGTCCCAATACCCTCTGCCTCCACCACAAATACGGGTGCAGGTGGACCGGGATCCATCATCAACAACCCGCCCCTCGTTGTCGGAACCGTGCCCAGCCTGGCCGCCGCCTCGCCCAGCAACAGCAGTATGATTGCTGGCCTAGCCAACCTCAAGGCACCGGCTGCACCTCCTTCCGGTGCCTCAGGCACGACGGCCACGCCTCCCGAGACACCGCGCAACCGGGCCAATAGTGCCGCCAGCAGCGTTGCGGGGAGTGTCGGCGGCAGCGTGGCAGGCAGTGTTGTGGGTGTGCCGAATGCCGTGTCGGCTGTACCGGCCTCATCCGCCTCGGCCTCGGGCTCGGGCACCGGCTCGGGCACCAAGCGTGATGCATCCACCATTGCCACCTCGAGCAGTGATGTCGAAGGCAAAGAGGAGCCGCCCAAGAAGCGCCGGATTGCGCCGACGTTGGTCAGTGGACTTGGCGGCAGCAGCGGTGAGGGCAGTTCTTAAGTCAGGCAGTCAGTGGACTGTTTTACGTTTCTTTTTTTTCTGTTCTTCTTTCGCCCTCATCTTTTTGGACTCTTTGCACTTTTCCACCGGCTCCAGCAGTTCTTTTCTAAGATGACACAAAGAAGAGACATTAAGGGAAGCTTACTTTGGGCGTTTATTTCCAATTTGCATGCTATGCCTATTATTCGTTGGGTGTCTTCTGTTTGTCGTCAAAAAGATATACATTGGTTTTCTGTCTCTTTCTTATTGTCAATGTAGGGCGTTGGGTTTTGCTTCCATAATTTCGTTTGTTACTTCGCTTTCGATGGGCAATCTTACCAAAATACATGGTTTTAACTCTCCTTTTTCATTCCGTTTGTAGCAAACAACTTCAGATCTTCGTTTCCATCTTAGCGGTGCAAGCAAACATAATAAAAACAATGTTTTGAAATGACAATTCCCCTGTCTTGATTTTGACTTGACATGGTATCCATCCCTGACAACTTCACTACCCATTCAAACGAAAGTCCCAACTATTCTCATCTTCACTAAATTAATATAGCACAAGAGCAAAACTCAAAACCGTCCAGTCATCCAGTCACCCAATCAATGCCAACACTTGTCAGCTCACCTTTTTTGCGTTGTGCCTAGTCCAAACCAATGCATTAAGCCAGCTGCTGGGCTCGCCAAATAACCAAGCCAAGAATAATTGGCCAAAACACAAACTGGGCCACCATCACGACGAGGATGACACGACGCTGCTGTGTGTTGAGACGGTCGACCTCGCCACGCGAGTACCAAGAAAGCCCACTGTCAAACTTGCCCAGGTAGACCATCACCGAGATGAAGGGGAACATGCTGACCGCCAGCATGCAGTAGAACCAATTCTGGCGCCGCCGCCGTCCCTCATGAGTGATGAATGCCTCCGGATCAAGAGGCACGCCATTGCGCTCCAGATCCCGCTCACAACCAGGCTCCTCGAGTGCAATTGCTCGGAGCTCAGGGTCGGTTCCGCGTGTCCGCTGCTGACGACGGCGTGCCTGGTAGTCCCATGGATAGAGGCGGGGTTGACTGCTGCGGCTGATGAGACTACTACCCATGGTGAAGCTGGATTTCTTGCGCTCCTGGAACCGACGAGCAAGATCGTCTAGGTGCAGTCTCGTTGCGGCCGACTTGAGCATATGGGTCGGGCCACCATGGCGGTTGCTTGTGCTTCCAAAGGGAAGGATGGTGGTCCATGTCCCACCACCTGTTGTAGAGCTGAGGGCCGACTGCATGGTAAGATCTTCGGGTAGGTTACGCCGTTTCTTCAGTCGGTTGCTCTGGTGCGAGGACCGTGGAGAGCTCGAGGCAAAGACTGAGGGAAAGCGGATCGGTACCCGTTGATGGGTGCGTTCGGGGACATGAATGTGCTCAGAGCCATGAGGGCGCTTCTTGTTTGCGGCGTTACGAGCCCAGAAGGTATCGGCAGCAGAGCTTTCGGTAGTTGTTGCTCTTTCAAAGGCCTGTTTGCGAGCGGCTTCAGGAAGCGGAATGAGTGGGAACGGAAAGCTATGGACGGTACCATTGGAGCTTTGGGACGAACTGGAATCACGCAGCGAGTGTCCATCTCCAAGTCTATCATCCAGCTCAGAGACCGTGTTGTCGTTTGTTGCGCTTCTCGTATGCCCAGTCTCACTGGACACGCCTTGGAACTCATACACGCCACCCTTTGTAAAGAAGAGGTCCTTGTCTGATCCCTGCGAGTGGTGGCGGAACTCAAACTTCTTTCTTCCTTTTTGCAATTTGAATGGCGGCGGCTGAAGGGGCATAGGGGAAAACCTGTGCGGACGTCTCCCGCTCAGCTGCCGGAATGGGCTTGAGACTTTTCTAGCAAGAGCAGCCGCTGCTTCGCTTCCAGAGCGCTGCGATGTTGGGTATATGCGCGATGAGTTTTGCGGGTAACCATTGACTCGATGCACTCTCTGCTTCGGGACCATAACTGGGACTTTGGTGCCGCTGATGTGGTGAATCTGCAGACTTTCCTCGGAGTCTTCGTGTCCGCTCGGATGCTGCACAATACGGTCTGTGGAGGCGTACTCGTCAAAACGCACGTTGCGGAAGCTGTTGTCATCAGAGACGTCGGCGAGACTACTCCCCGTGATTTTGGCACCCCTCGAGTTGATGGCCTCGAGTCCTCGTCCGATGGGAGGGTTAAGTCTCATACTTCCAAAACCAGGAGCTGTCGTCACCACAGTCTCCCAGTCGTCTCGCTCACTCGATGGCATGTTCTCCTTGTCCCGGCGGTAGAGACCACCAGCTTGGAACGGGGTCTGGGCAGAAGCGGAGAATGGCTTCTCAGACGTTGTGATGCTTCCGTCGCCGAATTTCGAGCGGCGCCCGGAATTGACGTTCTGGTTGCTACTCACATCTTGTAGTACGACCTTCACCTCGTATGTACTGCGCTCAACGGCCCAGTTTGGCTGGATGACAGACGTGTCGTAGAAACCGTCGGCACTCTCAGGGGTTGGAGAACGTGCGCGGGTTGGACCAGTTAGGAAAGGGTCTTCGAGATATTCCTTGGGGATCGGAGGCGGCCGCAGCGAAAGCTTGTGAGTAGGAAGATCGTCTCCTTGAGTGCACAAAGTTGCCCGACTGTGAGAACTGATACCGCTGATTTGGTTGAGTGCTGCACTGACATCTCGCTCCTTTGATGGGTGGAGAAAGACGTTGTAGGCGTCCTTATCGTATCGAAAGGGGTCCTCTTCTGAGTCGGTCGTTATTCCGGCTGCAGAAACTGCAGTGCCGCTGTGGAGGCTTGTGTGTTTGCCCTCAACACGCATTGACTGCACACGGAGGGGCTTAGGATACAGTAGGCTCTCTCTGGTTGGGACAGATAGGAAGAGGCTTCCACGCTTTGGGCTGTCTGTTGGCGTTACCCCCGGTGTCTTTGCGATCCCATCTTGGAAGCGTTGAACATTGGCGTTCGGTAAGGGCCGAACAGCAAGGTCACCACAAGGTGGGCTGCTTTGGTCATCCGGAACAAATCCAAGACGGTTGACTGCCCCGTCCCGAGGACGAACAATATGCGGGATGACTGGCACGGGCGAGCTATTGTTCGCGTAAAGCGGGTTGAGAATGTGCTTCTGGTATTGTGTGTACATGCGCCCAACAGTCGTGTCGGTGGAGTACACAGTCATTGCCATGTGAGAATCAGAAGAACGGTCTGGTCCTTGGGAGTTTCTCACGGCACGGAGAGGCGATACATTTTCGTCTGAAAAAGGTCGCACAAGAGGCGAACGGATCTCCTTCTTAGAAGCCGGTGTAGATATCATGGCTGGAGAGCAGCTCCGAGTACCCTTGCGGTCGAAGATCTTGTCAAGCAAGTCTTCCGGGTTGCCAAGGTCCTTCAAGAGATCCATAGAGCTGGGAGACAACTGTGAATCGCGGAAGTTCTGTCGGTGGTCTTCTTCCTCGTCTTCTTCCTCATCTTGAATCGCAGCAATGTCACGGAATGGCGAGTTCGGGTCCGTGTCATTTGTGCTGCAAGATGCACTTCCCGTCAGACCCTCTCCACCATGAGAAGCTGAGATGCTGCGACCTGTGATGTTGCGATGAGCCTCGCCGAGGTCTCGAAAGCGACACCCTTTAGGGAGAGAGCTTTTTCGGTCTGCATTGAGAGGCGTGAGATTTGGGAGGGCGCTGTTTGGGGAGGGAAAGGTCGAGTTGAGGGAGGAGACGCGAGAGCCATTGCGTCCATCATCAATTGTAGCCATCTTGATATTTCGTTGGCTGCTCTGTCGTGACCATCAACGTTTTTGGTGATGGGTGTCGATTCGGTGCAGCTCAAAGGCACAGAGAGGGGAAATTGTGTGCAAAACAATTACGGCGTGAATCAGGAAAAAATAAACAAGAAGTGGCGTTGTGGTCATAAACGTGTCAAAATATTATTTTGGGAAGGAGCGATGAAGGGGGTCAACAAACGTGTCGCTCCTGCTTTTTTTGTCAAAGCAAGGACGGGGCAGCAGCCAGATTTTCTGCGAAGAAAAGAGCACTTCGGTACATCCCAGTGCAAAGTCTACAGTACACAAAGAAGCCGAGGAAACGAAGATCTAGAAGTCATATCAACGATGACATTTCCTGTTGCTTTTGTAAATATGACTCGGAAGCATCGCGAGGCAGCAATTGAGGCCAATGACTCGACACTGTGAAGTGCGTCATCGGCATTTGCTAGACAGAGTGAATATGAGATAGATAATTGGTTTATTTTCCCAATCTCTGTCCTCTCATTCTGCATCTTGAATTTGGCGGTTGGCCTTGTTTTTTGTGTCTTTGTTTATAAGAGCTCTCACATCGTTTTCACGATGATTGAATAAAATAGATAAGAAATTTTAGGTTAAATTTACTGTAAAATTCATTTTGTGGATATTTCATTGCAACATATTCATGAAAACTGCGAGAACCAAAAAGAATCCAAAAAAGGCGTCCCAAGCATACCTCATCTTGTATTCGAATGAGAGAGGTCTCTGCTACAAATGGTGAAAAAGAGAAGTAAATATTGGATTACTTTATTCACATTGCACACAGTGCAGTAATTACAGTGCATTTAATAAACTTGCACTACTGCACTTTCCCAGTCTCACCTGCCGCGAATAATACGCGATTGATCCCCGCTCCTTCCCTAGATAGGACAGAACATGCTGGAACATCACGGCAGCTCTTGCCCATATCTCAGTGTTTCGGCTTCCCTATTCCCAATTGTCATCTGTCCACGGATCTCAGTCAACGTCCGCGAGCACAGGCATGGCATTGTCGACCACATTGACGTTTATTTCTTGATAGCATTTGCCTATAATTTTTAGAGTATTTTATTGCATGCTGCGTTATTCCATCATTATCCACAGCTCACCAGCACCCCTCGATAGGCATTGTCATGGCCTCACCGGACCTTGAGCAGCTCCCCACGGAGCTGATTCTCCAAATAATATCCTGTACGTTCTACACGACTGATTTACAACCAGATGCGTGCACTTCAGTCAATACAGACCACTGACCCATCTAGACCTTGAGGATGATGATATTGTGGCCGTCCAGAGCACATGCCGGCACCTCCGGGCTGTCTGCCGCGATGGTGGTTTTTGGCGAGCTCGCTGCTTCAACGAGAGTCGGCTGGCATCGACCTTGCGCCGCAAGAAGTGGAGGCACCCGGCGCACCAGCAGCAACCGCAGTCGAGCAGGGCCCGGCGCATCGAGATTCGGGCGGCATGGAACGACGTATTCGACAACGGCGAGCCGATCTCGTGGTACGATGAACACGTCCAGCGGAACACAAAGATCGCCACAAACTGGTTCGAACTACCACGACGGCACGACGGCCACCGACTGCTTGATAATGCCGACGTACTCGAGGTGTGTGGGATGGCATTGTACCGGCCGCAGGGTGCAAAGGAGGGTGCGAATGTAAGTGATAAGGAGGACGACGATACCGACAACGCCAACCGACTTGAGGGCATACCATCACTGCTGGCAGTGGCTCCGCTCGAGGACGGCTCGGTCTGCATCTGGGACATTAACGGCACAATAACACGGTGCGGTGCCATTGTGCAGCAAAGCGCCCCAGGTCTTTTATTTGCTGGCGTTGAGAGCTCTGAAAACGAGAAACTCGTGTTCAACGTGACAGAATGTGTGGCAGTGGATAGTCTACGCAGTCTGGCATACTTTGCCATCCAAAATCGTCAGTGCCCCCATTCTCATTTGGCGTATTACCTCTCATGAACTTACTAACATGGATGGCAGGTCTCGTTGAGGTGGGCTTACAAACACTTTCGGTCGTCGGCACCAAAAGCTTCCCCCAAAGCATCACAGCACTGTCATCAGCACACCCTTCTGTCCCCTTGAGCGTGGGCACTAGGGCCGGAATACACCTCCACGACTCTCGTGCGCAATCAGAAGAAGCTATGAGCACGCCTGGCTTCAGATCTGTTGACGAGATTGTTGACGACTTACATACGGCACCCTTCCCACAGCCGGGCCCTTTGTCGATCACCCACGTCCAGGAACACGGTTCAGAAGACACCATCTCCAACGACATCTTTGCGGCAGGACGCATATCCAGTATTTTGCACTATGACCGGCGTAAACTCTCCGTGGTCAAGAACGCGATCCACTCGGGTGCCAGTCTGTGTGGCTTGACCTCCATAGCCTACCCCTTTCCCGCCATCGAAGACTATAGCAGCTTGAAGAAGAGCCAGGGCCAGGCCACAGGGCCCGGACGGACAGTTGTTGCATGCGGCGAGTACAAGTCCAAAGGCTCACTTGAGCTGTACCCAGTCGACGAGAGCCATGCCGACAAGCACATGGTCAACCGCCAAACGTCATCGTCCGCCAAGATTTTCTCGGTGGTCAGTCACGGTACCCGTCTCGCCGTTTCGGACGGAGCTGGCTTCATCCGGTGGTTTGAGCGGGACGGGTTTACAGAGGTGCGGAGGTATGCGCTGGGCTCGGATGACTATGACGAGGACGGCGGCGGCGAGGAGGCCGAGAGAGCCCCGACGGAAATGCCCAGGTTGGCGCCACGTCGTGCTCATAACAACACAACCGAGTCAGGCGACATTGCTCGCAAGTTGTTGCCCATACACCAAGGCAGTGGAAGCAACAGCAAGCGCGGCACCAGCTACCGGAACAACGGACTGTTGTTCTGGACGGGCGACAAACTCGGCCTCATCAGCTTCACGCGTGAAAGGGGGACTCGGTCGGCCGACTTTATCAAAGACACAAAGACTGCCGCTGAGAGGGCGACCGAAGAGGAAGGAAAGGCGTACAGAACCAAGATGCGGCAGCTCTTCAAGTCTGCACGGTACTTTGGCGAAGACAGCGACTCGGATGACTAGGTCGCAAAGTTGAGTCAGCTCTGTTTACGCCAGTCAATTATCAGCCAGCTATGCCATCGAACAACGGCATTTATTTGAGCCTCTCGTCGAGTTTCCTCTGCCAAACGCAAAGAAGGATCGTAAAAGTCGTGTCTTGTGTGGGACCGGATGCGTTGCGTGTTCTGGAAACACGAGTTGTGTGAGCCCTACCATCGGAGGCATGCATATTGCCATCTTGTGCTTTGTATATCATCGTTGTCCAGTATCATTATGACTCGACCCCTTGGATATGGTCGCCTCCGTATTGGATATCAGTATGTCTCAGCCAGAAAGTCAACACGCCAACGCCTTGGAAATAAGACAAGAATACGGCAGGATCAAGGGCCATGCAGTGAGAACGGAAAAGATAGTGCATCCTGAGAAAAAGTACGTCGTAGACCAGGCCGCCAGGGCAAAAACCAAAAGAATCAGGGCGGCCAATCGACGGCGCTGGCTGCTTTTGTGCGGCCGTTTGTGCCCAATCGTCGTGGTGCACGACAGCGGACTCCCAGAAGAGGCAAACACTGGAGATTGCAGTGAAAAGTGTAATGAAAATCAAAACAGAGTCGCCTAAAAATCAAGAACATCGGGA
Source organism: Ophiostoma sp. CBS 140.51 (assembly GCA_029298735.1). Classification (NCBI taxonomy): domain Eukaryota; kingdom Fungi; phylum Ascomycota; class Sordariomycetes; order Ophiostomatales; family Ophiostomataceae; genus Ophiostoma; species Ophiostoma sp. CBS 140.51. The sequence goes on from JANSLP010000408.1 coordinate 22,189, forward strand.
AAGGATTGAATTTTGTTTTTCCTTTTTGAATCGACACGCTTTCAACTGACAGCCCTGTCGCATGGCAAGCTCACCGCTCATGCTTGCTGGCGCATGGGGCGCGTTAGGACCCAGTCAATGTAATCGAATGCTGTCAGCGGCCTTGTCGCCTTTCTTGCTTGCCTCACCTTGATTTTCTTTGATTTGTCTCTTGATTTTCACGATTTCTTTCCATTTTCTCTTTTTGGAAGACATTCGATCGATTCACCGCCTCGTCTATTTGTCCCCAAATTTGATGGCAGCAGCGTGTCCGAGGTGTCGGGGACTGGACGTGCTCCGCAAAAAGCAAGGGTGTCCTGGCCTGAGCGCCATCCCGAATGTCTGCAGGTCGGCCACGACGAGAAGAATGGAAAAGGACGAAGAGATAAAAGAAGAATGGAGGAGATGCAAAGCTTCCTTTTCTGGAGAAGGAGACCTCAAATTGATTTAGCGCCATGTTCTGCACGCCCCTTGTAAGTACGTCTTGCGCGTTGGAAACGAAAAGCGCCATGCAGAAGAGCATGCCCACAACCACACCGCTTCGCGACGTCGTACGCACTTTCCTGTGATGGACGAGAATACTCAGAGTTGGAAAGAGCACAAGATACCTCGTGTGTCACGTCTTTCCTCATGTTCTGTTCGCTCCCCGCTTGAGAGTCACTGCAATTACGGGAAGTGCAACCTGGGTCTCTACCAAGTCTACCCAACGCAACTGCCTTTTCTGTCCTTTCTTGCCACCGCCGTGCGCCGTAATATGATATTGATGAGGAAGGAAACAAGCTGCGAAAATCTCAAAACAGGAAGCAAGGCCCCACCTGCACCATTCGTCCTTCCTGCGCTGCCAACCCCTCTGTCGTGTGATGTGGTAGAGCTTCTGTGGACTGAAAACAAAATCACAGAGAAATCCAAAGAAACTCAAAATCGACACACAACCCTTCGCCGAAACGACCCCAGGGACCCCTTCACGGGACAAATCGACACAAAACAAGCCGTCCAGATTCCGGGCGGGCCAGACGTCTATTTGCCAGCAACTTAGACCTTGCCACATCGACACCCACAATACCTCGTCGCCTCCATTCGCCAGCTGCATCGCCATATTCCGCTTAAACTGGGGCCAATTTGTCTGGATGCAGCGTCAACGTCTCCACCTCACTTATTGAGGCTGGCCAGCAGACGCAGTGGTCCTCTGTTCTCCTCCGTCTTCTTTTGCCCTGACTGCCAACCGACCGCCCTTACTTGACCATCGAGGGCTATTGGCAGCGGCCTGTGTCCCATCCATCCATATTCGACAGCTCGCTGCACCATGGGCCTTTCTGACTAAAGAGAGGCGTCCATTGTTGGGTTTTCTGGCTATTTTGCGTTTTGGGTTCTGCATTTTGTTGGCCCCCAAGAAGGCGTGGCCCAAGTCTGGTCCAAGAGACTACGGCCCGCTGGCCACCAAGCCCTGATTGTCGGGTGCTTCCCTGCTGTCCTGTTGTGCACTTTTGAAGTGTGTATGTTTTTATATCCTCCATACATCTTTCACTCTTTTTTTGCCTTTCTTATGAAGAGCGTTTTGTTTCTCTGTGTTCTTGTTTGTTTTCTCAACCATTTATACAGTCCACGCTGAGTCGCCACTTATACACCTAAATTGCCCTTCACCCTCTGCTCCTCCGACCACAAATCCAAACCCGCCATAATCAGCCCTCGTTCACTTCGAGGCACGCTCATCGATGGCTTATTGGGTTCGTGGCGGGGGAGAGCAGACCTTTGGTCCAAGCCACGGAGAGGGGAAGAAACGGCCATATTACTATGTGGACAACGACACAGACGACATAGTACACCGGCCATTGCAACGGCGAGCTTTCGGCGACGAAGACGACGACTACAGCCGGGACCAATATTCTGAGCCCTTTGACAACAGGCCACAATATCAGGTTCAGGCCATTTATCGCAAGCACATCCCAGAGTGCGATATTCCCTACCAGTCGATCGAGCCCCGGGAAGATACGCCAGCAGAGACTCATGTCTTCTTCATCCTTCACGAGGAGAGCCCCAACGATGCACGATCATTCTCATCGCCATCTCCATTGCCTACCAGAGACAGCTCATTGCCTATTCAGAGTGGTACATTGCCTTCCCGGGACCATTACTCTCCGTTGCCAGCACGGACCATCTGGAAGAACGGCTCCGATCTCAAGGCATCTACAGCCCTCCAAAAATATTATTCGCCCGACCCTGTTCCGGCACATGCGCCGAAACTGCTGCGGTATGAAGACTGGAGGGACAAAAACCGCCTGTATGCCTCGACACCTGAGCAGACAGAGGCTTCACGTTCATTCTCACCGTACGAAATCATACCACGAGCCCCCAGTCGAGGACAGACGCCAGACGACCTAGCACCTCGTGTATATGCACACTCCATGGGCGATAAATGGATGGCAAGATCGGACATTCAAGAGACCAAAACACAACACCACTACAAACGAGACGCCGCATGCCATGAGCATCAAATCTTTGAACGGCAAGACGACCAAAGCTTGGTCGAGTCACTCAGTTGCTCCATCCAAGACCGTGATGTCAGCAACCCCACGGAGACGCTTATGACCGACGCCGAAGCAGCTGCCAGTGTCACTGCCAACCTCGCCAGTTTCAACCGCAGATTCCCGTCTTCACGCCATGAACGCATCTTGCTCGGTCTCATTCACCCCAAGTCGATTGATGCAGAATTCGAACTCGACAACAGCGCCCTGGAAAGTATCTTCTCATCCGCCAACGAAATCTTCTTCAACGGCCGCTTGACCCAGCGGGTACAGTGGGACTGGTCCGACGCCAACTCCAACCCGCAGTATGACAACAAGATTATTGGCCACACGTCCCTCCGCCGCGCTCAAATTGGCGGCTTCGAGACGTTTGTCCTGCTGTCGACACCGATCCTGAGGAGTCGCGAGTACAGCCGCCGTCTGCTGATCTCGGCATTCTTGCACGAGCTGATCCACTGCTACCTGTTCATCTGTTGCGGCTGGAGCGCTCGCGAGTCCGGCGGCCATACTGATGGATTCCGGCGCATTGCCGACACCATCGACCGGTGGGCCGGGCGCGAGAATCTGTTCCTGTGCCAGGTGGAGGCAGATCTCGAGCGTTTCCGCCAGCCACCGGAGCGTAGCGGAGCTCCGGACGACAAGGCTGCCATCGTGAACTACAGCGGTTACTCGCTGGCCTCGCCCATCTTATACAATGCCAGTCTCTGCAACCCGACGAATGCCAACAAGGACTGGGAGCGCTACCTTCACGACCGTTGGGCACATCATCAACACCACCAACACGACCAAACCACTCAAACCTATCCATGGCCGTAATGGTGTGTACGATGTGCCACATCTATTCACATTTGATTCTTGACTTTTCGTCTCATCCTTTCGTTTGTCTTTCTTGGCTTCCCTCATACCCCAATACATAACAGCGCCTACTTGAACATTATTGCACTGGCGTATCTACTACCATATTTTCTGCTACTCTATTTGCACTTCTTGGGCTCGCATTATTTATTTAGACATCTTTGTTATTAGACAATTTCTATCTATGACATATACCCCCCTACATTGAATTTAAACGTTCTTGAAAAAAGGACTAGATTATCATCTAAAATAAACAGACAACGCCGCAGCCACGAGATTGACACGAACGACATGAATGACATGAGGGACGAACGACAGGAACACCGACAGGAACACCACACCAACGACAAA